>PVJC01009780.1:0-45155 GCA_004026665.1 Murina feae
TATTTAATAAAGAATCTATATTACAATTTCAGCCTTGTTTTCTCTTCTCTGATTTCTTTTTTTAAAATATATTTTATTGATATTTTACAGAAAGGAAGGGGGAGGGATAGAGAGTTAGAAACATCGATGAGAGAGAAACATTGATCAGCTGCCTCCTGCACATTCCCTACTGGGGATGTGCCCGCAACCAAGGTACATGCCCTTGACCAGAATCAAACCTGGGACCTTACAGTCCGCAGGCCGATGCTCTATCCCACTGAGCTAAACCAGTTAGGGCTCTTCTCTGATTTCTTATTGTGGCAGAGAAAGTTTGTGATTTCCAAATATTTCCTATGTGCCCCTGTACTTCTCAGCTTTCCTTGCTCTAATGTAAGACCATATGAATATTTCTATCCAGTGGGATACGAGCACAAGTGATCGGCGTCACTTCTTCTCTGAGACAATTATAAGGTGTGAATTCTTCTTTTTTAATTAAAATTTTTTTTCAATTATAGTTGACACACACTATTAAATTAGTTTGAGGTGTACAACATAGCGATTAGACATGTATATAACTTCCAAAGTGATCACTCTGGTAAGTCTAGTGCCCATCTGACACCACACATAGCTATTGTAACATTATTGACTGTATTCTTAATGCTGTACGTGACATCCCGTGACTGTTTGAAAACTGGCAAAGGTGTGAATTCTTCATGTTTGCTCTCCTGGTCTGGAGGGGCAGGAGGAGAGCAGCAGAGAAGACTCTCAGGTGGCAGAGTGTCCAATGGAAACAGGGTGGTGCCCTGAGTCACTGCTGGAGCAGAAATAATGAGAACTGCCTCACTACAGGGACACTAATGAGGAATAAATAATTGTTCTGTAAACCATAGAGATTTCAGGATTTAGTCATCGTTATAGTAAAGCCTAGTTTATCCTGACAACAATACTCCCCTTGGTTGGTTTCTCCTTATGAACATGTTTGACCAAGAATGTGACTAACATCTGTGTTTCTCAACTTCAGAATGCTCAGAACACTTCTCAAAAAATAAAAAGACTTGTAGACCATTTTATTTAATAATTGGTTTAGGTAAGTATATACATGACATTAAGGAAAAATTCTGTTCACTTACAGCTTTTATGTAACTCCAATACCAAAAAAAAAAAAAAAGAAAATTAAAATCACATATAAAGGCTAAGTACAACTTGTGATTGATAATATGTTGTCAAATTAAAATTGTGTGCACTATGGTTAGTAGTTGAAAAATACAGTATCACATTCAGTACTACGTTTTATTTGTTACTCTATTTTGATTCAGCAATTTTTAGTGCAGAGAAAGCCTGGTTGCATAAGAAAAAAAAAAAAGAATGCTGTAGACAATTACTTTAAAAACTTGAGGCTAGTTCAGGGTAATTGGGCCTTTCTCCTACCTCAAACTCTGCATGAAGCAATACTCAAATGCCCATTTTAATGAGTTATCTCCAACTCACTCTGTTAATTGTCTTATTCATTGAAGGAAAGAGCTAGTGCTGCATTGTTAGTTAAATCTGCATTAAGTGGATATCTAATACTATTATTGCTTGAATTAGGACAAGAAGTATTTGTTGTGCATTTGTTACCATGTTTATTGCTAATCAGCATTTCTAAGTGGTTCCTGGGAAGTCAAGCTCCACCCAGTGAAACTGCTTGTAGTGGGTTTGTCCCAAGTGCTAGAGCTGGGTTCTTCTGAGTTGGCACACCCTACAATCTACCATCTTCTTAGTCAAAGAGAAAACGTTTTCAAAATTCTCATGGATGATTTGGACCCTTGAGAATATGTCTAGAGAACCAATCGTTTACAGACTTCTAGTTGGTACAGTAGTTGAGTTTGGGCTTTCAGAATCAGACAAACCTGGATTTTAATCTTGAGTTAATCATATGACCTTGGGCAAATTACTTATCCTGCTTGAGTCCCTGTTTATTTGTTGTAATGTGAACATAATAACCCTTGCTATACAATATTGTGATGATTAAATGAGATATACATGTTCAGCACATGGCATATGGTGTCATTCAATAAATGGAAGCGATAATTACTACTCCCCTCATTAATTAGTTTGCTTAATTTTCTCCTGAGTATATGGGTCAATCTGCTCTCTTTCATTTTGTTTTCACACTCTAACATCCTCAAGTATTTCTGGGGCTTGGAGGGAAAAAAATAAATCCATCTGCAGAGTATTAACCTTAAAAATGATCTCCTGGCCAGCTGCTTTAGTTTTGGTAGACTGGTTGAACTGGAAATTACATGGAATTATAAAACTGAAAAATATAGACAGCCTATTTAGAAAAATGAATTAGTTAACATTTAAAGGTATAATTTAGAAAATGTTTTAGGTATCTAGTTTCTTCTTACTGAAGTACAGAAATGTGTATACTATATATTTTTTTCTTTCTATTTTTCAGGGGCATTTAACTATCGCTGTGGTACTCTACTTGACATTTGCCAGTTTTGTCATTAGCATGTCTTGTCCCAGGGAGTGCTGGAGTGCTAAAGAACAGTCTGTCTTATAAACCCTGAACTTTGAATTCCTTGTGGGTCTTACCTTCACCAGTGCCACAGTGCTATTTCATGGGAGTTGTCATTTACAGTTTTTAACATACCTGAGTCTGGAAATGGGAGAAAGAAAGGAAGAAATCATGTGATCATTTCCTACTCTAGACTCCATGAGAATTTAAGAGTAACCACCCCATCCAAGAGTATCAGTTTATTACCTGAATTTCTTCATTTTAACTCAGTGAAGTTTGATTAGTTGAACAAATAGAGATTCCTGAGAGCTAACCAGTTCCATTTTCTAAAAAATGCCTCAACTTTTGGAAATGTTGGAGTCTAAAAACCATCCAGGCCTCACTGTGAGTTAATTCTTCCAGATTTCTTTCCTCTAAACACTAAGCTTGGCTCCCTGGTCTCTGAAGAACTTATTATTTTGATTGATGGGAAGGCAGCAAGAGAACTTGGTTTGGGGAGTACTGTGAGAGTTGAACAGACCTGAGCAGATCCCTGCGCGGAAAGCTGGAAGTGACTTAAGGCCAGAGACCCCAGAGGAGACAGATATTAATAAGGACATAAAGGGAAGAGAAGTGGAAGATGTCTGGATACAAATAAATTCTTTTAACATTTCCCTGAAGTTATTCCTAATCCCTAATGCCACCAAAGGGGGGATGAGAAAAGTTAAGGAGACAATTCTTTTAACTTATCATATTCTGAGACTTTTTAAAAATATTTTTTATTGATTTTTTTTTTACAGAGAGGAAGAGAGAGGGATAGTTAGAAATATCGATGAGAGAGAAACATCGATCAGCTGCCTCCTGCACACCCCTTACTGGGGATGTGCCCACAACCAAGGTACATACCCTTGACCAGAATCGAAACTGGGACCCTTCATTCCGCAGGCCGACACTCTATCCACTGAGCCAAACCCACTAGGGCTCTGAGACTTCTTACATCCAGTCATAATCATCTGTGAGAAGTGACCTTGAGCAAATCAACATCTGACTTGGCATTCTCTCATCTGTAAAATGGGTTGAAAATTCCTGCTATACATTTTGCAGGAAGGCTATAGAGATGAAATGTGCAACTGTTTTGAAAAGACAAAATGCTCTACCAATGTGAGAGTGAGTAATCACCGCTAACTCTAGTGGCGGATGGTAGGGTCCATAGAAACCTAGCTCTTTCTTGCTGGCCTATTGCAAGGAATTCCAGGAAGTGCACATTTCACTGGCATGACTGGAGAAACTGCATCCTTCCCGTGCAATCCAGGCTTCACCTGAGAAAAACATTTTATGACAGCCAGTTTTATGGTTTCCCTTCAAGGAGTGAAGAAATAGAGCCCTCTGCTACCATTTTTCCCTTTGATTTTGTCTTTCTTTGAAAAAGAAGTAAATTCTGAGTCCTTTTCAAGTTTCTCCTAGCTTCTGCTGAGCACCTGGGTGTAGTTCCTGAGCAAATCAACACTGATAGGTTAAGACTTGAAAGCCTCCACAGTCCGGGCTGAGGATTACCTGGGACGCTTGCAGGTGTTGATGGATATAAGAATGTGCATGGCTTTACACTAGAGTTCATGCCTTGAGGGGATCTGAGTTCTATTCCTGCCTCTATTATAGTTTTAGTGTGATCTTAGGCAGGCATCCTATCCCTTACTTGCCTCAATTTTTTTCATTAGCAAAGTGAGAATAATATTTGTCATCAGACAGTTGTGGGGATTAAATGAGATGACTGATGTAAAGGATGTAACCCCATGACTCAGACGCAGGAAGCACTCAATGGTGTTAGCTATTATAAGTATCTAAGGATCCTTATCTTGGTTGGGAGAAGCTGTGGCTGAGAAGCCTGAAGCTAAAGATTTAGGACTTTAGGCAAAACAAAAATCAAACTGAAACTAAGATAAAGAATTATTGATTTTAAATGCTCTAAGGTAATGGGAAAACAGGGTTTGTTAACAAAGCTGATTTTGATGCTAACTTCGGAAACTTGCCCACCACAAAAATGGTGACAGACCTACATTAAGATGCCAAGCCCTTGTGTTGGCAGCTGCATACCTGGAAGAATTTGGGATGGACTTTCTGCCACTGTGTGGAAATATGAGGGAGAAAGTAAAATCCTATTAAATTCAGATATTCCTTATTTATATGTTAAGATAAAAGAATGGATGGAATGTCAACATCAGAGGATACCAAGTAGACTGAAACTATGGAGGACTTAGAACTTTCAAATAACCATTATGCCCAGTGATACTTAAAGAGTTTTTAACACAGTCCCATGCTATCTCTGCAGAAAGATTCCACTTTTAAATGATGAATCTTAAAGTTATTTATCAAAATTCAAGGAACTAAAGAAAATGACCTTCTGTACTTGGCATTCATTTGGCTGGTTTTCATGAATCTGTGTAGTATAATAAAGTCAATTATAATGTAATGCACTACATGAACTCACAAGAACACATTTTACCACTTACCCCAGAGCCTATTATTTGATTTTCATGTGAAAGGAAGGAGTGTATTCATTTTCTGGGATGTGGCTGGATTTAGGTTTTCAATGACCTCACAAGTGCAGTCACCACTCTGTTAATGGAGAGAAACAGAGGATTCCAGCCATCTTGTCTTTGCCAGATGCTTCCTTGCTGTGGTGGACTGGCAGGAGGAAGGAAGCATTGGGATCCAGTCTAGGGTGTGGCTTCTCCCAGGGTCCCCTTCCTCTTTCCCTTCCAGAGAAGGTGAATTATCATGGCTCCAGAATGTTCTTAGATTGTAAAGAGATTAGTTCCTTCTGTCTTGGTATTATTTCAGAACCTGGTGTCATACCAAGACTTGGATAGCCTTTCTTTTTCTAACCAAACCTTATACAACCTTAGGAATTCTGATGCCTGGATTTCCTTGAATCATATTAGAGTAGAGCTCTTCTTTCCCTCCTCACACGTACCAAAAAGAGACTTCTTTATTTCATATAAGCAGGAAATATGGGATTTTTACTACTCCACTTGCTCCATTCCATGATTGGGGTAGTTAATTGGGTTGCTGAAAGGACTGACTTCCACAAGGTCATTAAAGGCCATTGCTCAGTGTGGCATGGTGGGCGCATGTACTTCCTGTCTCGCATAGTCATCAGATTCCACTCTCTTCCGGCTCTGGCATCTCTGCCTGTTATTGGACTAAGTTTTAGGATGGGTTCTCTAGACTCCAATCTCCTTACATGCATTTCTCAAGGACAAGATTTTCAGATGGGGAAGGAAACCTCCACCTTGCACCCCCAAGCCTAAGCTGTGTCTCTCCATCCAGATTTATCAGAGAGCTCATTCTTTGGGAATGATTATTTGGATAGTAATAATAAATAATAAAATAATAATAAATAATAAAACTGATGCCTTGATACCCCCTTTACTCATGAGCCTTGGGTAAATTGGCTCAATTGGTCAGAATCTAAGAGGGGGAAAAAATGAGACTTAGGACCACCCCCCAGTCCTCCAATGAGATCTGAACCTGAGGTAGCATCATTTTCATCTTCTCAGAGGCACCAATCTCTAATCAGTTATGTCCCTTGCCCTCCTCTCTACCCAAACTTTGGGTAAAGGAAGCTTTGTTTTTGTTCCAAGAGGATGGACTTGCCAATTACTATCCCACCTTCCCAACCTTGAGTTAAACCTATAGCTTAGATTCTGGGGGACAGTTGATTGGAAAGGAGTGAGAGGGGAACTGGTTTCTGGAGAAAGAATTTTCACAGAGGCCTGTTGGAGAAAAGAAAAAAATACTTGCATTCACTCTGGGGTTGCTATGGGGTAGCATAGGGCGGATCCTCTGGTTGACCAGTAATATAAATTCCAGGTAAGAAAGAAGGAAGGAGAAGGTGACAGTAAGTACTGTTGGAGGAGAGGGGCATGGGCCTTCCCAATGGATTTTCCTTAGGGCTTCCACTTGAGATACTCTAGGTACTCAAAGGAAATGACAATGGAGATTCCCAAGAACAGCAAAGTCACATTAGTGACAGGTGCTCAGGTACACTGGGACCATTTGAGGGCCACCTCCCATTGGCCTGATATTATAGAAAATGGTAGCTTGAGAGACACCCCAGTGGATCCAGCATATCTTGGAGGAAGACAGTTGGACCACAAGGACAAGGAGCAGCTGGTGGAGCTGAACTCTGGGATACAGAGTTTACTGCTTCCTCACAAATGCCTATTTATTTATTTATTTATTATTATTATTATTTTTTACTGATCCTCAATTTTATTTTATTTTATTTTTTTAGTTTTTTTAAAAAATTTTGTTTTATTGCTAAGTATTACAAAGAGTGTTAAATAGGTCTCCATTTTTTCCCCTTGACCTTCTCTCCCTCTTCCTCTCCCCCCTCCGTGTCCTGTGTCCATTGATTATGCTTATATGCATGTATACAAGTCCTTCAGTTGATCTCTTAACTTCCCCCAAACCCTCCCGAGCCTTCCAGCTGTAGTTTGACAGTCTGTTCAATGCTGTTCTGCCTCTGTATCTGTTTATGTTCATCAGTTTATAATGGTCTTTATTATCCATAAATAAGTGAAATCATGTGGTATTTTTATTTCATTGACTGACTTATTTCACTTAGCATAATGCTCTCCAGTTCCATCCATGCTGCTGCAAATGGTAAGAATTCCTTCTTTTTTACAGCAGCATAGTATTCCATTGTGTAGATGTACCACAGTTTTCTAATCCATTCATCTGCTGATGGGCTGTTTCCAAATCTTAGTTATGGTAAATTGTGCTATGAACATAGGGGTGCATATGTCCTTTCTGATTGGTGTTTCTGGTTTCTTGGGATATATTCCCAGAAGTAGGATCACGGGGTCAAATGGGAGTTCCATTTTTAATTTTTTGAGGAAACTCCATACTGTCTTCCATAGTGACTGCACCAGTCTGCATTCCCGCCAGCAGTGCAGGAGAGTTCTTTTTTATCCATATCCTCTCTAGCACTTGTCATTTGTTGATTTGTTGATGATAGCCATTTTGACAGGTGTGAGATGATACCTCATTGTTGTTTTGATTTGCATCTCTCAGATGAAGTAGTGACTTTGAGCATGTTTTCATATAACTCTTGTCTTTCTGAATGTCCTCTTTTGAAAAGTGTCTATTTAGGTCCTTTGTCAATTTTTGATTGGATTGTTTATCTTCCTTTTGTTAAGTTGTATGAGTTCCTTATAAATGTTGGAGATTAAACCCTTATCGGCGATAACATTGGCAAATATGTTCTCCCATGCAGTGGGCTTTCTTGTTGTTTTGTTGATGGTTTCTTTTGCTGTGAAGAAGCTTTTTATTTTGATGTAGTCCCATTTGTTTATCTTCTCTTTAGTTTACAATGCCCTAGGAGCTGTACCAGTGAAAAAATTGCTTCGGCATATGTCTGAGATTTTGTTGCCTTTTAATTCCTCTAGTATTTTTATGGTTCCCTGTCTTACATTTAAGTCCTTTATCCATTTTGAGTTTATGTTTGTGTATGGTGTAAGTTGGTGGTCTAGTTTCATTTTTTTGCATATATCTGTCCAATTTTCCCAACACCATTTATTGAAGAGAGTGTCTTGACTCCATTGTATGTTCTTGCCTCCTTGTCAAATATTAATAGAGCATATTGGTTTAGGTTGATATCTGGGTTCTCTATTCTATTCCATTGGTCTATATGTCTGTTCTTGTGCCAGTACCAGGCGGTTTTGAGAACAGTGGCTTTGTAATATAGCTTGCAAGATATCTGGTATAAAGATACCACCTACTTTGTTCTTTCTCAGGATTACTGTGGCTATACGAGGTCATTTTTTATTCCAGATGATTTTTGGAGAGTTCGTTCTAGGTCTGTGAAATATGCAGTTTGTATTTTAATGGACAGTCCTTGAATTTATAGATTGCTTTGGGTAGTATGGACATTTTAATGATGTTGATTCTACCAATCCATGAAATGGTATGTTCTATCTGTTTACGTCTTCCTCTATCTCTTTTTTCAACATCCTGTAGTTTTCTGAGTAGAGGTCTTTTACCTCTTTAGTTAAGTTTATTCCTAGGTATCTTAATTTTTTTGGTGTGATGGTAAATGGGATTGCTTTTTTAGTCTCTCTTTCTATAAGTTCACTATTGGTGTATAGAAATGTCATAGATTTCTTAGCATTAATTTTGTATCCTGTTACATTGCTGAATTCATTTATTAAGTCCAATAGTTTTTTGATGGAGTCTTTAGGGTTTTTTATGTATAATATCATGTCATCTGCAAATAAGGACAGTTTTACTTCTTCTTTTCCAATTTAGATGCCTTTTATTTCTTCTTCTTGTCTAATCGCAATGGCTAATACTTCCAGTACTATGTCAAACAGGAGTGGTGAGAGTGGGCATCCCTGTCTTGTTCCTGTTCTAAGGGGAAATGGTTTTAGTTTTTGCCCATTGAGTATGATGTTGGCTGTGGGTTTGTCATATATGGCTTTTATTATGTTGAGGTATGATCCTTCTATTCCCACCTTGCTGAGAGTTTTTATGAAAAATGGGTGTTGGATTTTGTCAAATGCTTTTTCTGCATCAATTGATATGACCATGTGGTTTTTATCTCTTAATTTGTTTATGTGATGTGTCATGTTTATTGATTTGCAGATATTGTACCATCCTTGCATCCCTGGGATAAATCCTATCTGGTCATGATGTATGATCTTTCTGATGTACTGTTGGATCCAATTTGCTAGGATTTTGTTGAGGATTTTGGCATCTATGTTTATGAGGGATATTGGCCTGTAATTCTCTTTCATTGTGTTGTCTCTACCTGGTTTTGTATTAGGGTGGTATTAGGGTGTTAGGGTGATGCTGGCTTCCTAGAATGAGCTTGGAAGTGTTCCTTCCTCTTGAATTTTTTGGAGTAGTCTCAGGAGGACAGGTTTTAGTTCTTCCTTGAATGTTTGGTAAAACTCCCCTGTGAAGCCGTCTGGCCCTGGGCTTTTATTTGCTGGAAGCTTTTTGATTGGTGCTTCAATTTCTTCCATAGTTAATACTTCCATAGTTATTCCATAGTTATTAGAGGAGTAGAGAGCCATCCTGTGACCGCTGCCTTCATTGAGCAGAAACCGGTGGGAAATGCAGTGGGACTGGACATCGTGTGGCCCAGGAAGAGTGAAGGCAAAGCTTCTTCTGAGCGCGCCTCTGAATACTAAGGAGGAGGGTGGCTCGGGGAGAGACGTGTGTATTTAAATTCCATGAGGTTATAGGAGCTGAAGTAAATGTCCTGGGAGAACTGTGTGAAACGGCTCTTGAGTCCAAACCAGGGCGATTTTTTATTAAATATTAATGCCACACGTTTCTGCAGGGTTCATAGAACAGATGTGAGGCCTGACATTGTGGCAATTTAATTGACTAAGATTATTTCCTGTCATTTTTATCAATGTCTGGCTTTCCAATGTCTGTAAAATCTGAAAATATAAAACACAGGAAGGGATAATTAATACTGTTTCCGTCCGTGGTTACCTGCTGATATTGCCCCCTGGAGAAGTGGTAGCTTTCTCCTGAGTATTTTTCTTGGAGGCAGAGGCAGGCTGAGCTGACCTAGTCTCCCTGCAAATTATTCCACTGGGCCTCTCGCTGGCGAACAGCCCACTGCGTGAGCGCAATTCTTTCTTTCCTGTTGGTTTCAGGAAAATAAGCAAATTCTAAGTAAGCTTTGCTTTAGTGGCAAAAACTCTTTGGGATTCTGACTTTTTCCTTTCTTGCTAAATCCCACTCCACCTCCCCAAGCCATTTCCTCCCCATCCCGGTAGGTTTACAACAACAGCAGCAACAACAAAAAGCTCTTCAATAGCCAAATCTTTGCTGAGGGGCCTTTCCAAGCAGAACCCAACGAAGTGGATAGAAGTTACTTTGAGCAAATCCACAGTGACACAAAATGTGGCGTACGGTGATTGAGCATCAGGAAATATTTGCCAAATCGAAAGCTCAGGAAAGAATAATTCTAAAGTGATCCTTGGTCAGGTGCAGCTTATAATAGGCCTATTCATAGAAAATACAAAGCCCTACATCCCTTCCTCACAAAATTACATTATTTACGTGGAAAAAATGTCGTCACACATTTGCCCTGCAAGACCATGTTGCTTTACATTTATTAAATGATTCTGGCCCGCCATGCTGAAGTCTCTGTTACAGCCCCAGGGAGGCAGGTCGTGGTAAGAGAGGCAGAAAGGAGAAGATGTGTTGTTCTCAGCCCTGAACATTAAATCATTGCAGTAATGATTTTAGAGGAAATGAGGGAAAATTGGGCTAAATGAAAACCTGCTGGCGTGGCTTGGGAATTACCTCTACCGTCCTGGGAAAACACTACACACTACACCAACTGTGCCCTGGGGGTTGAGTTTTTGCCCTCTGCCTAGCAGATTTGCTCTGTCTCAAAGGGGCTGGTAGGGTCTACCTGTCTACTTTCAAAACTCCCTTGTCCTGTCATCATCCAAACAAGTTGGCACAGTCTCGAGCTGTAGAAGTGGAGGCACTTTTTGAAGATGATTTTTAGGGTGCAGAAACATGTGACACTGGTGAGGCGGAGCAGCTAGTGTGACATGAGAGAAGTGGGTGTAGGGGTCCTCGGTGGAGACTCATTGCATGTTTTAAAGAAGCAGGATCAGACCCCTAGACATGGTAGGACTTAAGAAGCATAAAAGCCCTGGCCGCTACTTCTGCTAATATGCCACTGTGCCTGAAGTCCCACCTGTAGAACAAGTCTTTGAAGGCAAGTTCTGGTCTCTGAAGGGCTCTTGGTAAAATACAAAGGTGCTTTCTTGGATGTGGCACCCATGAGTTGATGAATATGCAGAGTGGATTAGTTGGCAACCTTCACTGTGGAATGCCAAGAGTGGGCTCCGGCACTAATAGAATGTCAAATTGGTAGGTTCTGACGGGCATAGAGAAGATGGGAAAGGCCTAGGCAAAGATTATCTTTCTCTGGGGTGTGACAGAATCAAGTCCAGGCGGGAAGTGCAGTGGAGGGGTTGGCCACCGAGGATTCCCAGGAAGAAAGCTACCAAAAGGAGAATGAGAATGGTATGGCACACACCTTGCTCTTTCCCAGGGCCTGCCTTGGATGGGGGTATATTGTTTCCCACCAGGCCAGTCCCATCACACACGATTCTTTCTTAAGAGATCCAACCATCCAATTTTCCTATACCTGTTCTGTAGTTAACAGAAATGGGAACCCTAAACCCAGACCTCAAAGCTGTTCTAAGAGATGTTTATGATACAGAAAGACTCATCCTCTCCCCAAATTCCCACCCAACACTCTGAGCATCAGGCCTTGCCTTCACTGGTGAATTTCCAGCACCAGGGGGAGGAGGCAGAGGCATAAGGCCTGGGAGGGAAGTTGAGGGATGTTTATAGTCCTGGAACCAAACTACAGGAGGAGGCAGGTGGGTGAAATTGGCCTAGGTTGCCTCCATGTGTGTAAATCACAGCTTTCAGATCGTTTAGAGGGAAAACTGGGCATTCCTGAAACAGAACCATTTCCCCCCAGCTTTTTTAATGTGCCTTTTCATGGATTCTGCTTTCAAATCTGCATGAATTATTTTTCTTCTATTAAATATTAATGTGCCTTTCTAAGTAGAAAAAGGGGACAAATTAGGTCTGGTACACATCTTCCTTGCTACTATTTACTACTGCTGAGGGATTGCAGCAAATGCCAGCTCCCAACACATTATTAAATCAGGCCTGCACCAAGCCCAGATGTTACACTGGGGATGACGCAGTGGATACCGGTTAAAAGCAAATAGCGGTGGGCTCAGGTTCTCTCCAGTGGGGGCTCCCCTTCCCACAGGCCCATCCCTCCTTCTCTGTCCTGCATGTTCGCCATGGCCTTCGGGCAAATTCTCCATCAGCTGGGCACAGCTCACTCTTCCTAGGGCAGTAAGGCCAGAGGGGGCTTTATTTTTTTTTAATCCTGGTATTGTTTCCCCAATGACTCTTTCTACTTGATTAGTTCAGGATCAATATGTCTTGTAGGCAGAATGTAATGGGGAGAGTGATTTATCAGTGTCAAGAGTAGCTCTGGGCTTTGTTCATGTGACTTTCCTCTTCATGACAGCTTCCCCCTCCTCATGCCAACACACACACACACACACACACACACACACACACACACACACTTCTCTCTGTTCTTTTCCTTGTCTAAATTCTACTTTAAGATCAAGATGAATTCAGTCTTTTCACTGACACCTGTCCCGTGATCCTTAAATTGTGACCTGCAATGAAACTATGATTCTTTGGTGTGGGTTCTTGTTTCCTGATAGGTTGTAAGCCCCCTGAGGGAAGGGATTATTTCTCCAAAACGTGAACTGGTGGCAAGAGCACAGGGTTTGCCACCAGAAAGCCAGAATCCTGACTATGTGGCCTTAAGCACATCATTAAACCTGTAGGAGGCAGTTTCATCATCATCATCACCACCACCACCCCCACCACCTTGATCATTATCATCATCATTTCTGCCACTCAGACCAGTGCTTCCCAAACCTGAACATACATATGGAGTATCTGGGGTCAGGAGTGGGCCTGAAAGTCTTTATTTCCAGCAGATTCTGGTCTGTGGGATTCTGGCAGAGTAAAAAACGTTGTATAAATATGTGCACACAGGAGAAGCCTTCTCTCAAGTTGGATAACGGAATCTCTTTTTACTTGAGCTCTTCTAAAAGAGCACATTAATAATGTTGATGATTCTTGTCTGATCATCACACTTTGAAAAGCAAGGTCTCTGTGAATCTTAAATGAGATAAAATATATAAAAGTGTCTCATAAACGAAAACACCCTATATTATTGTTAAACTTTGAGTCATCCTTATTTCTTATTTTTAAAATATATTTTACTGAATTTTCACAGAAAGGAAGGGAGAGGGATAGAGAGTTAGAAACATCGATCAGCTGCCTCCTGCACACCCCCCACTGGGGATGTGCCCGTAACCAAGGTACATGCCCTTGACCAGAATCAAACCTGGGACCCTTCAGTCTGCAGGCCGACGCTCTATCCACTGAGCCAAACCGGTTAGGGCCTTATCTCTTATTTTTATTCCTATTTCAAATCCATCAGCAAATCCCAGTGGTGCTACTACCATGGGAGGTTTCCTGGATTCAGCCAGTTATGCCTAGAGATTATTGCAGCAGCTTCCCAATTGGTCTTACTCTCTATTCCTGTCCCCTCTCTTGAATCCCTGTGGTCCTTTCTCCACCCAGAAGTCAGGTGATACATTTACAATATAAGTCAGATTATAAAATTATAAAACTCTGCTCTCTCAAACTCTCAGCGGCCTGCAAGGGACTAATCCATATGGTCCCACTGTCATTTGCTAACAACCTTCCCTGCCTCCTTCCCTCTTACACATTTTTCCCTCTGTAAGAACACGGCTGATCCTATAATCTTATTCATCTCACTTATCAACTCCCTTGTCTATACTAGCAGTCCCACCCCTCTCTCTGTACTTACCTGGCTTTATTATGTTTTCCGTGGCACCCACTTCTGTCTAATGTTCTATTAAGCACTTACGTGTTTATCTATGTTCTGTCTCACTGACACAAAATAAGTTCATGAAGGCACAGTTTGGTCTGGCTTGTATTGCTCTGCATTTCCAGCATCTGGAGCAGTGTTTGGCACACAGTAGGTCTTTAGCTACTTGTAGAATTAAAGAAGAAATGAATGATTCTTAACTTAATTGAACTGCCTTCTACCCCATGCCTGACAGTCAGTGCTGCATAAGCATATGCTTAGGCACCCATTGGCTGGGGTTTAAATGGGCTCTCTTTGAATGTCTGTGAGTGGGCAAGTTATTCATTTTTCCGTGGATCAAGCACACTTGTGCGGGATCGATCTTCATGACTGTAAAATGTAAATCTTTGAGCAATAAATAAAGGCACTGCTGTAGCTCTGGGAAGCAAAGACAGTGGGAGTTGAGATAACTTGCAGGTATTTTGGTTCCTTGGGACTGCTTATCTTTACTTAATTGCTTTTTAGCCAAAATGATGCTACATCAAAACCAACCAACCAAGCCAAACAAAAGACAACCAACAACAACAAAACTAAGCCCTGAAAGGAAAGGGACAAACGGAGACCATGGGTTTCTGGTAGAGTGAAATTGTACAAATGCGTGCACACAGGGGAGGCCTTCTCAAGTTGGATAATGGGATCTCTTTTTACTTCAGCTCATCTAAAATAGCACATTAATAAACTGAACCAAATGTGGTGCTACAGCTGGTTTTATTGGTCATTAACATTTACAGAGCCACGTGAAGTCATGTTTTCCAATTTTGAGATTAAAAGATTTAGCTGTAAAAAATCAATAAAATATATTTTTAAAAAGAGATTTAGCTAGTCTAATTATCAGCTATGGAATGGGGACTGCATCAGAGTGTGGCCAGCAGAACTGATTCGTCTCTGCCTTCTATTGCCTTTGCCTTTATGGTGCAGGTGAAGCGAAAACAAATCCATTTATTGACCCTCAGCTGGATTTGACCCGAATGCACGGTAGGCTCTGGCAGCTGAGTTCACTTTGTGTTGGTCCTTGCGGTGAATTGTTCACATTTTAAGGCTGCATTTTGGGTTCAGGAGACTGACTTGTACATGCCAGCAAATGGCATCCAACCTTGAAACCTAACTTTCTACTCAGGTTCTGATCGATTTTCTATCATCTGTTCAGTGAGGTCAAGCCATTAATTGTATTATTAAACGTGGTTGAAATCTCTAGCTGGAGCAGGTTTTTGGTGAAGACCAAATAACTTATCATAAATAGTGCTTACCAGACCATGTCCTGATTTTCCATTCAAGAAATATGGCAGGTCTAAGGCAAAGGCAGAGGAAGAAAGTGGGAGAGCAGGTGAGGAGGCCAAGAAAAGAAAACCAACCACCATTTAATCAAGACCCTCTCAGCTCTGTGTGTGAAGCACAGAGATAAGTGCTGTGGGGAGGATACAGTAGAAATGTGAACGGGACCAGCTCTGGGCTTGGTTCTTGGTGCAGTGTGTGCGACATTTGGCCCATGCTAAGCGCAGTGACTCTTGGTGAAGATTTGCACTTAGGGCCAAATAAGGCCCGTGGTTGCTATGTCACATGGATTGTGGGGCTGAAGCTAACTCCATCATGTCATTCCTTCTTCCTTCTACCCTTGCACCACCACTCTGTGCAGCCTGGGGAGTCCCCATGGAGGGAAGCAGTTGGCCCAGAGGAAAATGTAACTAATAAGGGATAGTTTCTTCCTGAGGCCAGCAAGATAGCTTCTGGCTGCTGCAGCTCTATTTGCTCCATGCTGCCTACGTCTGTCCTAAGGAATACTTTTGCACTAAAGGGGGAGACTTTGGCCTGCCCTGTGATTTTAAATTTTGCTGAATGAGTCTGATCAATAAGGGTTAAAGTTTTCTTTTAATTAGGACTCAAGGGGCAGGGCAGACTAGGGAAAGGCTTTGAGACCTAAGTGATACTTGGGCTGGGAAATGAGAGATTGGCCAAGTCTTTTGTTCTCTCTGGGCCTGCGCTCTCTAATATGCAAAATGAGGACCATTGGTCCATCGCATAGCCTTACATTCTATACTTTAACAGGAACAGCAGGTTAGCAGAGTATTCTGAGTGTAGGAATGTCCATGACCTAATATCAGTAGAAACCTGGCAGCATTGGTAAGGTACGTGGAAGCAGGGAAAGACTGAAGACAGGAAGGACACTTAAGGAACTCTTGCATAGTTTGAGACCATTGTTTCAATTGCTATTACTTCTGATTTTTCTACCAGAGTCCAGACCAATGTCTTTCTGACCACTGATCCTTACTTTATAATTCCTGTTGGTTATGTGTTGAATTTACTCCCCACCGCCCCCCCCCCCAAAAAAAAAGAAATATTGTAGGTGGATTTTTTTTAAAAAAGTATGGTTTATTGTTTTTTAGAGAGAGAGTTAGGAAGAAGACAGAAACATTGATGTGAGAGCATAACATTGATAGGCTGCTTCCTGTGCACCCCCTACTGGGGGTGGAGCCTGCAACCTGGGTATGTGCCCTGATCCAAATCCAACAGCAAACTTTTGGTGCATGGGACGATACCCAACCAACTGAGCACTGAGGCACACTGGCCAGGGGAAAGTTGCAGTTTTAAACCCAGTACCTCACAATGAGACCTTGTATATATTGGGTCTTTATTGACATAATCAAACTAAAATAAGTTCAGTAGGGTGAACCCTAATCCAATATTATTCACATCCTTATAAGGGGCAGACACATATATAGGAAGAACACCACGTGAAGATGAAGTCTGAGATCAGGATGATGCTTGTACAAGTCAAGGAATACCAGAGCTTGCCAGCACACCACCAGGAGCTAGGAGAAAGGCCTGGAATAGATTCTCTCAGTCCTCAAAAGGAACCAACTCTGCTGATACCTTGGCCTTAGACTTTACCATGATCGTTGGCCTTCAGAACTGTGAGACAATGCATGTTTGTTGTTTAAGCCAATCAGGTTGTGGTGCTTTATTACAGCAGCCCTAGCAAGTGAATGTAGTTTAGCTTGGCTGCTGTAACCACTAATAATCATTAATTTTCTGATCCCAACCTGATTTGTTTTCAATCTTCCCAAAGATTCTTTTATTATAAAACATAGACTCTGCTTCCCACCTGGCTCTTTCTAGGGTCTATCCCTATACCATATGTTGCTATGGGATCCACTTAGCCTCTACTATGTGTGATGCTGGGAGGTAATGGTGGCCTACAAGTGGGCAACTTTACCCTCCTCGGTGACTTCCTTTTATGCCCACTCTTTGCTGCCACCTATGGTCTCTGGGATCTAAAGCCTCCACACTGTTTTTAACTTCCCCTAACATTGAAGCTGAATCAGAAGGAAAAGCTAGTGCCTTGAACCTCCCTTGGTTATTTTTTTGGTTTTGTTTGCATATAATTCCAGTACTCTTGGTCCTTTTCCAAAACCATGCCAGATGCATTTTCTCCATATATGACTGAAGTCAGAGATCAAGTTATAATCCAGTGAAACATAATTGAAATAATGTGACAACGCTGAACAATATCAAATTCTCAACTGTCTAAAGTACACACAAAATATAAGAGCCCACAGGGACTATGCGATCTATTTGAAGAAGTAGTTTCCTTATGGCCAAATTCCCTTGTGATATTTCAATATGCACTTTCTCATTAAACTTTATACTTAATACCAGAGGCCTGGTGCACAAAAATAGTGCACTCAGGGTCGGGGGTCCCTCAGGATGGCCTATGCCCTCTCACAGTCTGGAAGCCCTTGAGGAATGTCCAGTTGATGGCTCAGGCCTTCCTTAACTCTTCCTTGTGCTTGCCAGCAGTGAGCTGGGCTTCTGGCTGAGCAGTGCTCCTGCTGTGGGAGTGCAATGACCACCAGGGGGCAGCTCCTGCATTGAGCATCTGCCCCCTCGTGGTCAGTGTGTGTCATAGCTACTAGTCGTTCCACCATTTGGTCCATTTGCATATTAGCCTTTTATAATACAGAATGGTCACTGGAATTTAATAGTGACTAATACATCTATTGCTCTGACCAATCTTGTTTTGCTAAGTGAAGTCAAAAGAGGCACACTTTGCTATTAGTCAACAGAAATGCACTGACCCTGTGGTTCCACAACCTCTCCACTGGATATGCACACCTGGTCCCCGTATGCAGTGAGCCTTCCATGTAATTAGGAGCTAAGGCACCCAGATGCCAAGCACCTAGAGAACAATTAAATCCTAAATGCATTGAATTAGCTTTGGTACAGTGGGAGTCCAACCACATGGAGTTGGGAAAGCTTTCCTGGATAATATGGTCAGTTAGTTGGTTGCTAGAAAGGTCAAGATCCTCCCTCTTCATCCTCCCTCAAAATTTCCCTTCTATCTGCCTGTATAATTGGTCATTTCATTATAAATCAGATTCCAAACAAGGAACACAGACTGGCCCAGCACAGGAGCTATGGGAGAAGCTGACACCTTTGATGCTGTGATGAAAATCTGTTTATCTGAAATTTCAATAGATAATACTTAGAAATTGTAAAAAGGACTATCTCGTATTAATCCTGGATCTCTTCAGATTCCCTTTACAACATTTCACTTACCAGAAGATCTATAATTTCTAAGCTGTCCATGAAATTTAAATGAGGCCCCGTGAGTTCCTTTTCCATTTTCCTGGTGGAGGAGATGGGAGACATGCTCCCAGCTTGGAATTTGCTCAGATGTGTTTCCAAAAAAAGCACAATTTGACTTTGTATCTCTATTGTTCCCTTCCCGCTAGTCACGAGGCAGTGCAGATGAAGTGTGAGCAAGCATGCAGGGTAATAAAGCCATCCTTTGCTTCTCTTCACATGGACAGGACATTCATTTTGTTTTCTTTACGAAAGTGTGGATTTAGTTCGAAGTTTGGCAAACAGAGGAAGGAAAAAACAACTCTCCAAGACAGAGACAACAGTTAATAGGAACCACATTTTCTCTAAATCATGGTACCTGCAGGTCCCTGTGCAAGGGTGGAGAGGTGGTAGAGGTAGGATTTGGGTGGGTGTGGAGAGCTGTGGTTGATATTTTGATTGGCCCATCTGGGCTCCTGTCTGTTGGGTTTCTTGGGATTCATAGAATACATCTGACTACAGTGAAATGTGAGAACCCCTTTAGAAAAGTGACCATGGAAATAAATAGCAATACATATTTATGTGTCTAGACCAGAGGTCAGAGTGCATTTTAGTTCTGAGGGCCATTAATGGGGTTAAATAAGGTCTATGGGGACTGTAGGTTTTAATGACAGAGCTAAAGTACAGTTCATGGGGGAAGGAATGAAGTAGATGGGCTAAAGGGAAGCAAAGAGGTAGGGACTTAAGAAAGAAAAACAGATTGGGGGAAGGGGAATGTCCACAAGTGATTAAACTAGCAGTTGTAATCAGCAATAACTTCTGGCTCTACTTCAGGTTAAATCATTCTCCTTGGTATAAAGCAGGATTTCCATATACTTTTAGAAGGTGCTGGAATTTTCCTATAGTTTTATTCTTATGGGGTCAAGAGGGGATATAGTTACTGGGGATCAAGGTTCATAGAGCCTGAGGAGCTCTCCTTCCAGGGGAGATCTCTCTTGAGTCATGGGGTCAGGGATGGTACAATGGGAACTGGCACAGAGTCTCACCAATTAAGCCTCCAAGATTGCCTCTTCCTTACCCCATCCTTTGCTGGCCCCACTTCCTGTTATAAGGTTGTGTTTCCTGGGTACTGCTGGCCATCCTGACACTGGAGGGGAAATGATTTCTGCCTTTTCAGCAACAATTGATCACTGAAAGTCATGTTTGGAAATACTTGGAATATGTTGACAATTAGTCAAAGTAATTTTTCTCCAAAGATAAAACACAAAGATTTGGAGTGAGATTATTTGAATAGTATTGGAAACAAACAAACAAACACCTGAAAATGTGCTTCAGAACAAATTTAGTCTTTATATAGTGCAAGAATTTCTCTCTACTAGTACAAGTAAAGACTGGGAGACAAGGATTTTGTTGTTATTATTATCGTTGTTTATTTATTTTTGCTCTTGTTCTTGTGTGTTTGCTTCAGGTTTTTATTTTTAAAACTCCAGGACCACTTTCTCCATCCATCCATCCATCCATCCACCAACAATGCTTGTGGAGAGTCTTCTTTGTGCCAGGAATAGAGCTAAGCACTGTGTAAGAGAGATGAATGATTCCTGTCCTTGGGGAGTTCACAGTCCAGTGGGGGAAAGATAGAGAAGTAAACATTAATTACAATGTTGTGATGAATGCTCTAATAAAGTTCAGAGCAGGGTGCTCAGCTGCCCCACAGAGCTGTAGGGAAGCAATAATCCATTTTACCTTAGCCTTCTAAAGGTCTTTGATTTCTCCAAGAGTAAACTGTGAGCCCCAAATCTCAGGGGTACTGGACTCAGCATAGCTTTAAGCCTTGCAGGTTGCAGCTACTACGGATTCAAAGGCAGTGAAGAGAGAGGCGATTGTGAGATTTATTCCCAGGGTTCATGGATTTCTGAATTTATGTTCTCTTGGCTCTCCTTCCTTCCTAGGGCATAAGTCTGCTCTGTAATATGGCAATGCTCCACTCCTGCTCCAGCCTGTCTCCAACCTGCTGTATAACTTCATTCTTTGGGAAGCATGTCCTTATCCAAAGAGTTTCACTACAAACTGACATTGGGTAGGGATTGGCTGAGTCCCATATCCCTGACTCCACCCAACACCAATCAAACAACAGCTGCCGAGGGCTTAGGCCGCATGAAGCAGATGCTCTGCAATTTTTCCAGCTCCCTTTTTGTTGTTGTTATTAGTCCAAAGAGTATGGGCTTTCCAAAGCCAGGCTGTAGTCAAGAGATAGGACAACGACAACGGGAACACATACGTCCCCAGGGAAATGCTTTTAGGCACGAAACAAATGTAGTCAAATGCTCCACAAATATTCCAGTGAGATGTATATATATAGTTTTGCTACCAGGAACAAAACTGGAAAAGGAAAATGTAAATTTGGGGAAACTTTTGTTGTTACTAAGGTTTGAATATTTCTAATATCAGAGACTGTGTGTCATCACGGGAAAGATGTTCTTATTGATCCTTAAAGAAGCATTTTAATGGTTCTTTGCCACCAAAGAAGAGATCGCCAACCAAAGAAGAGGAAACATTCCAGATTCACACATCACCTTGACTGCATGGCTTTAGAAAGCAATAGAAAACTTTGGTGAAGTGAGACCATTTTCTCTAGTCGTTTATTGCATTCCCGAAATGTAAATTTTAGATTGTTTGTGTTGTTGAAAAGTTGAGCTGCTTGGCAGACATTTCTGTGAATTATGTGGTTGAAGTATATTACTGAGCCTTCTGGTGACCCTGAAAATCTGATTTTTAACAGTTACGGCAGGATAAAATTATCAGGACCAACTGAAAGAGAGGAAGCTGGAACTGATATTTTTGAAGTCATATAACTTGAACTTAGAGACAAAGCAGATAGAATATTTTTAAAAGGATGGTGATTGCTTTATAAACTGTTATATTTGGGGCATGAAAAGCCTGGCTTTTGGGAAAACAGCGTTGGAATTTGCAAGTTTTTGGCACAGCAAGGAGCAGATGTATGTAGGAATGTAAATCATACCCAGTCACTCAAATGACTGAGGTGAATGGGACCCCGTGACACAACCTTGTCCCTCATACATCATGTAAGTCCTGTATCAGAGCCCACAGCAGGTACACAGCCTTTTGGTACCCAATTCAGGACAAGAACCTAGGAATTGGCTAGTTACATAGTCAAGAGTGTCTGCCTAAAACTTTGAGATCTCCTGAAGGAGGGTGCTACAGCAATCTGAGACCTGGTATTCCACACTTGGTTGACCTCTTCCCAAGGTGAGGACACACCTCCTGGGAGTACTGGTCACTACTGACTCTGCCAATCACCCTTCCCTGCCTTTCCTACCCTCAGTCCTAGCCCATGATTGGTCCTGCCTTGCCTGAGCCTTACACAGTTACACTGGTGGAGGCAATCACTTAGTGTAAAATGGACCATTGTGAGTCAGTGGGGATGGGACAGTGGGGATAGGTGAGGGTTCATTCCAGAGGAATTTGAAACTAAAGAAACTCCAAACTTGGTGTAGATGACTATAGGAGAGCTAATTTTCATTTTATTGAGAGCATCTAAAAACTTAGAGAAAATATGTTTTAAATAAGTATATTTTAATCCCAGAGATTCTCTGTCATAGAACCACCCAGCCCTAAATTTGAGGGGATAATTGATGATAGATGATCCTGGAGACATGGCCAGGCTCACCTTGGAAGACCAGGCACAAATCTTTTCTTTATCTAGTGCAGAAAATGTTAAAAGCTTTCCAGCTATGTCTAGATTAAAAATGCTGCAAAATTTCCCTGCTGAATTATGTATCTATAACCAGTGTGTGGTTTCTCATACTTTCTCTAGCACTGCATAATATCAAATATTTTCATCTTTCTTTCAATGGTGACTAGAAAACGCTATCTCGTTTTAATCTCATTTGCATTCATTATGACTTATATTGAACATCATTTATAAATAAATTAACCATTCATATTTCCTTTTATACATACACCTGTTATTGCCATCTGCCCATTTTTATAATGGACTCCTTTGTCTTTTTTAATCACTTATAAAAGCTCTTTGTTTAATAACAAAATTAGATTTTGTTCATAATGTTCAAAAGCTTAAATTTTCATAAATTTTAAAGTTTATGTGGGTTATCAAACTACCCATTCTGCTAGTATCCTGGGTGTTTACAGGCCTTCAGAATCCACCCTTCTTAATCTTAAGGCATTAAAAAATATTAAGCCTCGCACTGACCGATTTGGCTCAGGGAATAAAGCATCGACCTGCGGACTGAAGGGTCCCAGGTTCGATTCTGGTCAAGGGCATGTACCTTGGTTGTGGGCACATCCCCAGTAGGGAGTGTGCAGGGGGCAGCTGATCGATGTTTCTCTCTCATTGATGCTTCTAACAGAGTCCCTCTCTCTTCCTCTCTGTAAAAACTCAATAAAATATATTAAAAAATATTAAGGCTTGATTGTTCAATTAGAAAAAGTACCCAAACTCTACCCTGATCTTTTCAAATCCAAATGTCTTTTTGGTAACCCCAATCACTAATCTGCATAAAAGCATAGAAGGAGGAGGTGTTTGAACAGTTTCAGCCTTTTCTTTGGAGTTTCTAAGTTCATACCTGGAGTGGGTGGAGGAGAAATATTCTCTGACAGGTGTTGCCATCTTGATCCTCATACTTTGATCCCTTTAAGAGAATTTGACAACCCAAAGTGACCATTATGCTTATTCTGATAAGACTTGTGTGTCCTCTGCAATTTTGTATGTGTTAGCCCTAACTCCTAATACCTCAGGATATGACTACATTTGGAAACAGGGTCTTTAAAATGGTAATTAAGGTAGAATGAAGTCATGTGGTGGGCCCTAATCCAATATGACTGGTGTCCTTTTAAGAAGAGGGGATTAGGACACAGACAGACACACAAGGAAGACTATTTGAGGACACAAAGGCCATCTGCCAGCCATCTGCCAGCCAAAGAGAGGGGCCTCAGTATGAAACCAACTCTGCCAACACCTTGATCTCAGACTTTTAGCTACAATAACTTAGAGAAAATAAATTTGTTTTGCACAAGCCACCAGTCTGGGGTACCTGGTTATGGCAGCCCTAGCACACTAATAAAATGTCCTATGGAAATTACCATAAACTTCACCAACTGGCTTGAAGGTCAAGTTCTAACACAGGAAACTATAGAATTAAAAAACCATTTATCCTGAGCTATGAGGAGGTCCACTCTACTCATTTTATCTCCAGCAGCTTATAAATGAAGAAAATGCTCAATTGAAAGGTAAACATTTTGGGTTTATAATTTCTCCAGTTTTGGAGAATGTGAAAACCTTTGCATTCATAGTCATAGGTAGGCATTTGTAAGCACACACCCATCTAAATGGGTTTCCTCCATTGGGATCCTAAGGATTTAGGTTCATATCTAGAAAGTGCCCTTGGATGAGAGGTGTGAGGGTCATATCTCTATACCAAGCAAGTCAGTCTGGTGGAAAGAGCATGAGAATGGGAGTCAGAGATCCCAAGCCTTAGTCTTGATTCCGTCACAAACTTTCTGTGTTGCCTCAGGTAAATAAACTTACCTTTTGGACTTAGGCTCCTTATGTGGGCCTCATAAGTGGTTTTCAGACTCAGTTCTATAGGACTCTAGAAGACTCCAGGGATGGTTTTTAGTATTTCTACAAACTTTTCATTTACCATATTTTCCAGTGTATAAGACAACTTTTTAATCCAGGAAAATCTTCTCAAAAGTCAGGGGTCATCTTATACTCCAGGTGTCGTCTTATAGGGCGGGTGCTGAAACTTCCAAGCTGGACCAGAAAATCTGCTGTCGCTGTATACCATGGGGGGAGCTCAAAAACGGCTGCACTCCATTCATTTCAATGGAGCCGGACGGAAATCGCAAGTGTCTCTGGTCGGCTCCTTTTTGTGCCACATACGGTCTCCGTCCGGTCTTTTTAATCCAGGAAAATCTTCTCAAAAGTTGGGAGTCATCTTATATGCCCAGTCGTCTTATACACCGGAAAATATGGTAAATTTCCCTTGCGAAATACATTTTAACTATTTAAAACACTGTAATAACTCATTCAGATGTGTTTTATTTCACATTTGAACATATCTAACAACATCATCATATGAAAATGTGCTGCTAGGTTAACTTATTTGAAATGAACATCAGAATAAAATTCTGCCTTCTAGGTGCACACATTTTTGATGAGAGATATTGGTATCCTGCACTGGTATGTCTGTTTGTCTCTCTTAAATTCTGACATGACTCTTGCATGTCTCCATTGATGTAAATTTACACAAGTGTGTTTGTGACCACAGTACATTTGCACCTGCTTAGTTAATTGTCAGATCAAGTTTATTCACATTTGTTCTCCTCATGGCATGACTTGTTTGTATACCCAGCAGCTGACTCTCTCACATGTTGAAAACATCTCATTAGAGCTCCACTGAATGCTTCCTTTCTGACTTTACAATTAGAAACACAAGAATTCATTAGGTGCTACCAACAATTCAACTTGAAGCCTATATTTTCTATTACTCTTCTTGGAAGCTTCTGGATGAGTTCAGTTGAGTAGAAATCCAAGCTATAAGGCAAGTCATTTTAAAATAAAACAACATAAAAACAAGTAACACTTGCAACTACTTAGCTAAAAGAGTCAATCTTTTCTAAATAACGTTTAACTAATCAGAAATAAAACAATAAATAATGCCTATGATAATCTGATTGTGATTATTCCAAGTTTTTACATTCATCAACTCAGTCTCAGAGTTGTCAGAGATATATTTTATATGATATGTGTGACATGTGAACTTACAAAATAAATATATTCTAGTGAATTTGTGCTTCTTTTATCGTTAGAATTTCACGTAAGATTTCATTTTCCTTAAGGTACCTTTGCTGTAAGGAAAACCGCCAGGTTAGATAACTGCCAAGATTCTTTGCGGCTCTGACACCCTGTAATCTTCCAGGGCTGATGTGAGCCGGATGCAGAGAGGAGTGCGAGTCAAGGCAGTGACGGGTGGCTGGCTGATCATCTATCTGTTCAGCGTGGGCTTCCTTCCACCTTTTTAGCAGAGATGACTGAGTGCCTAGGTACACACCTACAGCCCTTCTGGGGCATTGTGTCCTTTCGATAGTTCAGATGTACAAATGAATGGTCCTGGGGAAAACCACGTGGAATATAGGAAGTTATCAAACAACGGTACAAAGATGTTTTTAAATATTATTTTACACGATAGGGTATAATTATTTTGAAGCTTGATAAAATCCATTAAAATGTATTTCATATTCCTGGTCACCTCCTCTCTGAAATGAATCTCTTCTGTAGGCAATATCTGATAGTGCGTGTGGGAGGAGTGGGGCCTCAGGCTCAGGCTGGGGGTCGGGGTGGGTGGGTATGCTAGGCATGGGGAGTGGTACAATCTTCTTGTAGCTGGAAACAGGGGCTGTTTATTAGTTGGAAACAGAGGTCCTGGTTTGTTTCAGCTGCCACTTCTCTCCACCAGAGCTTAGCAGATTCTGAGCCCCCACCCTTACCGAGTGTGGGGCACTGTGGCCATGACTACTGGCTCTGGAAGTGGCAAGCCCCAACGGAGCGTGATAGACAGAACAGAGAAGAGCTGGGTTGCACATTCGATGCATCTGCTGTATTCCAATGACCTCTCCATTTAAGATGAGAAGGGTTGAATTTTGAACGCTAGAGGATGGTAATTCCCTGCCACGACCTGCTGTTTGCTTTAGCCTCCAGCAGTTCCCAGGAGTTGCCTTGGGACTATATTCACCCACTGGGATGACTGATTTTTAGGACCAAGTGTTGTGGCTAGAAGACTAGTAAGGATGAGGTGATGCTCTTGTGTTCTGACCTTGGCTATTGTACCTGTTAGGATAAACGTTCACCTACATGAAATCGAGATTCCAAACAAAAATGTTTTAAATAAGACAGATTTTACTTTTCTCTCATATAATAGCTTGAAAGCAGGAGGTTCAGGGCTGGTGTAGAGCTCTGCTCCACAAGTGTGTCCAAAGACCTAACTCCTTCTATTTTTTTTTTCACCTTTAGGGTGTTGCCCTTATATAAATGATGTCATACCAAATGGATTCCCTGCATCCATGATCTGACTTCTTAGTGAGCTAAAGCAGCCCAGATCAGCCCTCCTATTGCTTCTTCTATTCAAATTCTTCCTTGTTTCACTGCCCCCAGCTTTAATAAACGTACTTTCATAACCACCTGGACTTGAAATTATTCCTGCATGAAGTCAGGAACCCACAAGCTACCGGCCAGTTATGGGTCCCCCTGTGTAATAATAATTGGTTCTCAGTACTGGCTATCTATCAGCCCTGGAAATTATAAAAAAACACACACAACTGCCATAGCTAGTTTGCTCAGTGGATAGAGCGTCGGCCTGTGGACTGAAGGGTCCAGGACTCGATTCCAGTCAAGGGCACATGCTGTGGTTGCTAGCTCAGTCCCCAGTGAGGGGCATTCAGGAGGCAGCCAATCAATGCTTCTCCTTCGTTGATGTTTCTAACTCTCTTTCCCTCTCCCTTTCTCTCTGAAATAAATAAAAAAATGTATTAAAAAAAACCCCACACAACTGTCTCAAATTATTGAGAAGTGTGGCCAGCATTCAGAACCACTGGTCTAAAGTATAAGGAGGGGAGTGGACAGCAGAGGTAGATCAAAGAAAAATGATCCATCATAGTCAGAGGCCAGGCTCCTGGAAGAGTCACCTATGTTGAAGTCAAGAGGAATGGTGTCAGGGCTCATGACCTTGGAGAGAGAATCTAGTGAATCAAAGGCTAAAATTGGGAGGTTGGTATAGTTTGGAAGAATTTGGGCATTTTAGTTATTCTGGACCAAATCTCTGGTCCTATCCTCTCCTCTTAACACAAGGTCAATGTCCAGGGATGAGGATGCCTCTAGATAAACTTCCAACCCATCTCCATCTTTGGTTTTTATTAGTTGCTTTTAGGGTTACTCTTCCTTACTGTTGGTGTTTGGAGAACCACATATGACTCAGGACCTCTGCAATGTCTTAGCCAGATCTGATTTTCTTGAGAGCTGATTCCATTCCTTGATCTTTTCCATACATTAACCTTTTCCCTCTACTCATCAAAAAGGTTTCTTTTTCCTGCCCCACTGTCTCAAGGCTCTCTCAGGGGGGTTGATAAATTTCAAATTCTCATTCCTATCCGATACCACCGGTAACCCCATATTCTGGCACATAGGGGAGGACAGTCAGCTACACAAAATCATTCCAATCTTCTCCATATCCAAGTCAGTACATGCAATACTGCCCAGTGTGTAAAGAGATCAGGCCATTTTAGCTGAAAATTTCATCCTCTCTTTTATGTTCTACATGCGTGCCAGCATGGGCTATTTAAATCAAATTCTTCTCTCTAACTGAGCACAAAACCCACACATTTCTAGTTTTGCTCTTTCCAAAGATAATTTCTGCAGCTTAATGAGATCTGAGAATGAAGTCAGGCATGAGCAGGAGAAAGGTCACAGTGTGTGCTCAAAGGTATATTAACTACTGCTGGAGCCGACATCAGTCTCCTTCCAAGAGGACAAAATTAAGCAGCAAATAGTAAATACGTTCAATGGCACTTTATTGCAAGTAGGACCATTTACAATGAAATAAGAATATGAGAATGGTTTCGAAGAGAAAATGGAAGTGCGTGCAAATAGAACACATCTTACCGGTTGGAGTGGGAATGTGGTACCAGTCAAGGTTAATGGGGAAACAGTTAATGAAGGGTACAGATTCCAAAGCTGCATGATGCCATATTGTATCTCGCAGAGGTAATTAATACTAGAGGCTCTGGCTAAATGGACACATTATCCACAGCAGACAACTTGAAATTCTGCACACCGTACAGAGAGGCGCCTCTGGATGCTTTATGACTCACCCCAACACTGACATGAGACATCAGAGGCCCTGGTTTCCATCCTTTTTCCTTATGAAATCGATGTGATCCTGTGGGAGGAACACCAAACAGGGAGGCAGAACAGGGGGTTCCAGCCCAGACTCAGTTCCTAGGAGGTGATGTGTGACCTTGGACAAGTGACTTCCTACTTCTCTGTGGTTGTCTCCTCCCCAGTAAGATGAAGGGGTGGGGTGAGATCATCTGTAAAAGGTCTGTTCCAGTTTAAATTCTGAGAGTCTCTACACTTCATGGCCATATCACCATGATCACTTCCTTCTTTCATAATTGTGTTATTAACATAGATATATCTGGGTAGAAGAGTTCATATATAAATACAGATGTAGATGGACACTTACCTGTATTTACCCTTTTGTGGCACACATGTGTCTTTGAAAGACCACAACCTTAGAGATTTATATAAAAAAGTTTCTATTTCTAAATCCTTCTTCCATCCCCCCACCCCCCAAAGGCTTAGCTAGCAGGAGTGAGGTTACTGCTGGAATTAAGGTGAACTTGGGTGAAAGGGCCCCTCTTAGCTTGTCTGCTCAGGATAATCAGTCTCTGAGAGGCACCTTCTTTTGTTTTCTTCTTTTTCTCTGAACACCCCAGGTGGGAGAATAAGGCTGGGGTCTTGTCCTGGCAGGTGAGGCAAGGACTGGGGATCACATAACATCCTTTACATTTAGCTGTCTCCTTTGGCTGTCTGGAATCTCCTTTCGCCTCCTTGAGTTAAGGGGCTTAAAAGTAGGACGTTTGCACACACTGATTTTTGTCCCAGTGATCATCATATTGACAGGCATCTCTTCGGCTGCACAGTTCTCTCTGTGTTCAGGCCTGTGTGTAGGTGGCATCCCCGGGGCAGATTCCATTCTTATCCCAGCCTCAGAGCTCACTCATTACTGCTTTTTAAGATTCCCAGGTGTGCCTTGTTTATGTCTCCCTTCTCACCTGCCATGACCCTCTTGCCTGTCCTTACTCTTTCCTTGCCCCTTAAAAAAACAAAGAGAAAGAAAAAGAAAAAGAGAATAAAAAGAAAAAAGAGAAGGACCATCTCTTTTGGGATGTCTGGCTAGAAGTTACTCATGCTCCTTATAGAAAATTTAGAAAAACCTTTCTGTTATTCTGAATGAACCGGCATTAAAAGGCCTGCCGCATCTCAAATCTGGAGAGGGAGGAGGCCCAAGGAGCAGCTTGACACACGGCATCACCAGGTCCCACCTGTCTCCACAGTCAATGGGAGGGAAAATGATGGAGGGTTGGCAGCTACGGAGCCAGGTTACCCCACAACACTGACAGCTGCAAAATTGTACCTATTGATTATGGTGTAGGAGTGGATGTTTCATCAACCTTTATTTGTGCTCATTTCTCAATAGAACAGGGTCAGCTTTTGCTGTGCTGCTGGCCTAAAGAGCTGTGATAGACACTTCTTTAATAGACCCTCATTTGGAAAGTTTCTCACATGCTGTAGGTTCTAGAACACTGATCCTCAGCTGAACGTGTTCATCAAAACTGCTTGAGGGCATGGTTAAAAACATTGAAAGTGGTGTCTTGCTCTAGCTGATTCTGATTCAATGTCTGGGCAAGAGGCTGGGTAATTGTATTATTAATTAACTCTCTTTTTAAGGCAATTTTAATGAGCACTATGAACGCTCAGAACCCTCTAGAGGATTCCATTGCAAACTAACAGCAAAGTTACCCGGGGAAGTGGACAAGAAATGCTAGAATTGTGAAATAATAATCATATCATGTATTTTTTCTGTGCAAGTGGCTTTGGGTGCATGGATGGGACGAGGCAAACGGTAGCATTCTCAGTGTAATTTCAAGCGCACGGATATTGCCCTTTCTCTCTTCTATTGCTTCATTAGTTGCTTCATTTCAAGGAACAATTGGACCTTCGTTGGAGACGCCCAGCTTCTCTTTAGAGTCCAACGCGAGGGACAATACCCAGCCATCACTGTGGACCCGCTGCGGAATCCACTGTCCACTGAAAAAATAAGTCGGATTTCATGACATGACACTGTGTCACGTGGCGTGACCTCCTCCCATTGTTATGTTGGGTGGATACTCAGCTCTGATTTTGATTTCTTGGTAATTGCTTCCTCATGGATCCAGCCTTTTTTTTTTTTTTTTGCGGGGTGGGGGCGGTGGAGTTCCAAACAGATGCCTCCACTGATCTCTTGTTGCTATTCTCAGCCTCCCTCCAAGCCTGACTTGTTCGTTAATGAAGCCACCACACACTGAGCTGTGGCCAAGGAAGACCACGAAGCCATTTCATCCAAATAACCGTGATGGAAAAGCCCGCTCTCATTCTGAGCTTGTTTCACTTGTGTCTCACCTGACCTGACCTGGCGGGCCAGCGCCGGGGTCATGAGAGAACAAGTGAACACTGGCTACTGTGACAACGTCCTGCGTCCAGTGATTTCACTCTGTTTACATTCCTGCTCTGCTTCGCCTTTGAAGCTGTCCCTTATTGGTGGGTTGGCGGGCCCTGTGGCTCCCATACATTTTCAAGCTGCGTTCCCCAGGGTTCGGCCCAGCGACGGAGCCCTGCACTTTGTCTTTTAAGCAGATAAAAAGAGAGGTCAGTCAGAAGTAATTCCCCCACTCCTCGTATAAACAATTTAACTGCTGCAGCAACATACTTGCTTGGAATTACTCCCTCAGATTCAATTCCCTTTTCCTGCTCCACTTGTAAAAATGGTTAGTGTCCTCTATAAACGGCAGCTCACCAAGGTGCAGGGCTTGCTGTGCGGTTGTAGAATAAATGTTAATCTAATACAGGTTACTAGGTCAAATGCAATCACAGGCTTGTGGGAAAAGCTTAATGCTGTTCTGCCTCTCCTAACACAGTAAACCTGGATATTATATGATAGGTTAAACACCAGTGAACCATGGCAAGAATTTTCTTGAAAGTAGGATTTAGTACAAAGGGAACTACACTGAAAGGGTGACCTAGGATTGACTTTGCTCTCTGAGAGAGCATTCTAAGACACCGAAGCACACTGTGAAATTGAACTCCTTGAAACTGCGACATTCTAGAATTCCTTGTCCAGGGGACAAATACTAGTTGAAGCAGCTGTGGCAAAGCTAAAGGTTTCATACGTTGTCAACTATGACTTCAATTTCACTCTCATCCCCCCCAAAATTCACAAGCACAGATACCGAGACACACACAAGCTTTCCTTATGAAAAGTTAATGTGGCGTTGGATGGCCTGTTAGAATTTGGATCCTGACTTGAACATGAAGTAAACATAGCATCCGGTGGGCTGAGCATCTGTGGGCCAACTGCCTTGAGAAGACTCTACGCAGATCTTCTTGGTGGTGGACTCCTCACTGTTTTATGTGGATGTTAGTGCATTAAGTGTTCCCAGCCTGTATTTGTGATCAAATGCCAGAGCTGAGAGGTACACATGCTAGCAGATGTATAATAAATGCTTTGGTAAATGAATATCAGATTTCAGGGGAGCTGGAGAGGCTGGTTTGTGGGAGCGCTTAGGTTCTATTTTCATGGAGATGAGATGGAACCAGGACAAACTTTTCAAAGTCCTGTGCTCTCAAACTCTTAAGTAGCCCCCTTTTCCTAGCTTTCTGCTGAGTCTGGATCCAAGAAGCAATCACAGCAAGGAAAGGGATGCTGAAAGGAGGCTAGAACCAACCCCTCCTGCTGAAAGAAGCTGAGAACATGGCTTTGTGCCTTCTTTGGCTCTGAGCAAAAAGTTCTCCTCAGGCTCCAGGGATTTGTTTGACTTGTGAGAAATGTATTTGTCCATTTACAGACGTGTCTAGCTCTCACGTGATTAAGCTAGATCACTTAGCAGGTAAGCTGACTTAGAGGGTGTAGACATTTGATAAAGGGCCTCTGTGTCTGCTTGGGTTTGCAATGAAATGACCGAATTAATCAGGTAATGCATTCCTGGATGTGTACAGAACTCCATTGAAAGTAGTGCCAGGAATTGAGTGACCTCAGGAAAACTGCATAAAATAATAGGTACAGGGAAGGTGGGGTGGGGTGGGTGGGGAGGAGAGATTAACAAGGGAACTTATGTACATAGCCCATGGACACAGACGATAGTGGGGTTGAAGGCTTGGAAGGGGCAGGTGCAGGGTAGAGGGGATCAATGGGGGGGAAAACCCCCCAAAACAAAGGGGACATCTATAATGCTTTCAATAATAAAGATTAAAAAAAAAAAAAGAATAGGTACAGGCTGCCCTGGCCAGTGTTCTCAATGGTTAGAGCACCAGCCCACACATCAAAGGGTCTCAGGTTAGATTCCTCAGGCTGGTGCCTGGGTTGCAGGTTTGATACTACCTGTGGGAGGCCATCAATCCATGTGTCTCTCTCACATCGATATCTTTCTCTTTTCTTCTCCCTTCCTCTCTTTCACTCTCTTTAAGAATCAATGGAAAAATAACCTCAGATGAGATTTAACAACAATAACAACAAAGAATCTGCACAGGCTGGATGCAGATTTTGGTGAAATGCACTTTTGAATTCTATAAAATATTTTAGATTTTAGGAAACAAAAACCCAGTGAACTGCATTTTATTCCTAAAGCCAGTTGTTGGGAATAGAAGAGACCTTATGTGGTTAATTTTGGTGCTATGCTCTGCATGGCCATCATCTCTAACCAACTCATCCTGATCCCTTGCAGCGCTCTCCCTTCCTGCTCTGAGCAGGAGGTTGGCCACTCCGACTTGGAAAAGCTGGCTGCTGAGAGGCAGCTGAAATGAGCTCTTATTCACATGGTTTCCCTCCAGCCTAGCATTAGAGCTAGTTCCTGCAACAGAAACGGGAGCCTGAGCACTGCCATTGATGGGGAAATGTCAAACATAACACATAGACGACTTAAAAATGCCCTAGGTCCCTTCTCTCTCTTTACTGCAGACTGAATGGTCAGGTTTCTCTGCCTTTTTAGGACTCCATTTTCTCCCAAGTTTTTCTTTGAAAAGATGTAAAGGGGAAAACACACATTTCTCCACAGCTTCTGTGTATGCATTGAGCAAAGAATGTTGGCAAAAGCTACGCTATTGCATGCTTTCTTTATGAGTTTGACCCACAAGTATTGCATTGGGGATATTCCGTCATTTAAGTTAATGGAGACCAACCTGGCAAGTTTCCAGGCAATGGCTTGCTTGGGATAAAAATGCTCCAGAATAGGGTATCTTTTAGCTACTGACAAAGCTCAGAATGGAGACTTGCCTCTCTCTATATGTCTGTTCTGAGGGAACATGGTCTTAGGGGTCAAAGGTAGTTTTCCCACTTCTCAGCTGTGTGACCAGAGACTACCTCAGCACTCTGTGCCTCAGTTTCTCCAGCTGCAAAATGGAAATGATATTATCTAGCTTCCCCTTTACACCTTTATGACTGGTGGGTCTTGGGGCTGCTGGACTGTTGGCAGCAACAGATCGTCAGCCTTCTCATTTCCCCTAGGTTCCCATTTCACTCCATTTCCTGTCTCTCTCAAGGCCCTTGACTCTCTTTTTTGTTTTGAGCCTTTCTCCTACGCTTTGGACTTAGTTTTGTCATTAGGTTTTCCCATCTTTCCCTAGTGACACCTATGCCCTCACTCCTGGCCAAGCTCTCCATGGGCTGACCAGCTCACACTGGCAATTCAGATATCACCCAATAGGGCGGGTAGGAGTGTAATGGTGGATTGTATGTGGAACACCTAGTACAGAGTAATAGGTAATTCTTGGTTCCCATTTTTTCTCTTTTCCCAAGCAACAATGTCAATGACCAAATGAAGCAACTGGGAACAACCACTTAGAATCTCTGAGTCTGTGGAAACTGGGAATTATAATGCTTACTCCACCAGGTTAGGGGGACAGCCAATATGATAATGTAGATTAGGAAGTCTAAGTCCTGTCATTTTACACTGAAAAAAATTAAGGCCCCATTCAGCCAGCTCCAGGGATGGAATTTGAGAATCAGAACCATCCAAGCGGTGAAAGTATTTGCATTCAGAGCTGATTTACTGAATAAACACAGTAGGTACAGTGGCGAGAGCTCACAATGATTTTAAGGGCCTACAAAAATACCTTAATTTATTTCCTTAAATCAGAAAAATAAAAGTACATTTTTAGACTGAAAAAAGTGTTTATATATGACAATATATTAGCTTTTATAATAAAGCAGTTGCAAAATATAATATATATACTTTTTTCTTAATCTGAGGATATGTTTTTACTGATTTTTTTTTTTTTGAGAGACAGAGAGAGAGAAAAATATCAAAAATTGCTTCCCATGGGTATCTGACTGGGGATCGAACCTGTAACCTTTTGGTGTACAGGACAATGCTCTAACCAACTGAGCCACCCAGCCAGGGAACAAAATGTAATTTTTAATATCTATCTATATCTATCTATCTAGCTACACGTATATATGTATATATAGTTTAATGTGGCCCATGAGGGTCATATGTGACCATGACTTTATTACTGCCTTAAAAATCTCAATGACTAATGCACATATCACTATTTTCAGTGGTATTATTTACTTTTTGAAATTTAAGTATAGTTGGCATATAATATTATATTAGTTATAATAGTTTCAGGTTTAAATATAGTGATTTGACATTTTTATACCTTATGATGTGATCACCCCACTAATTCTAGTGATCATCTGTTACCATGCAATCTTATCACAGTATTATGGACTATATTCCCCTTCACTTTTACCACCCATTCCTACCCCCTCCCTTACAGTAATCATCCTTTTGGTATCTGTCTCTATGAGTCTGTTTTTGTTTTGTCTTGTGAATGGATCTAGAGGGTATTATGCTAAGTGAAATAAGTCAGACAGAGAAAGACAAATACTATATGGTTTCATTTATATGTGGAATATTAAAAAATAAAACAAAAACAACCCACAATCTAATCTAATAAAAGCATAATATTAAAATTGACTGTTTCTTTGGGACACCTAAGCCATGCCCACCAGCCAATCAGAGCGACTGTATGCAAATTAGCCCAGCCAAGATGGCAGAGGCCGCAGCCTCGGAGAAGCTGCACACCGGGGTCCAACAGGGCAGATGGAAGACCTTTGCCTCGAGAGCTGTGGGGCAGGAGGAGCGAGCTGGCCCCTGCCCTGAGGCTGCAGCCTGGAAATCGATAGATGGCGGGGCACACAAACTTAAGCCTCTGATCGCTTTCCAGGTGGAAGCCGAGGGGCAGGACCAGCCAGCCAGTCCTGAGGCTGCGGCCTGGAAAGCTATCGATGGCCAGAGCACACACATGGAGGCCTTTGTGTGTGTGCCCTGGCCATCAATAGCTTTCCAGGCCTGTGCCCCGCGATGGTTTCCAGGCTGATTCCAGGTGGAAGCCAAGGGGTGGGAGAAGCGAGCCCACACTGCTGTCCCGGGGAGACAGAAGCTGTGCCGTTGGCGGGTCCCCGAATGGAGGGGTGGATGGTCCAGAAGTGGAAGTGCTCCTGCTTTGCAGCTGCAGTGCCGGGGCTACATGGACAGCTGCCACCTGGCTGGGGCTGAGCCCTGAGTTGAGTTTTAATGCCCCCTCCCCATGGAAGCTTTAATGAGAGAAGGAGGGCTGCTCCCACTCTCACACACACACTGCCTCCTGGGCCCACTCTCTCTCTGGCTCCATTTTCTCTGCCACAGGGGCAGGGGTCTCCTGTGAGAGGCCCTGTCTCCCTTCAGAGCTGGGGTGAACTCTCAGGAGCCAGGAGATGGAGAGATGGGCAGGGGGAAGGCGGAGGGAGCAGCAGCCAGGGAGAGTTTGGGGGGAAGTAACCAGGAGGGGGAGGGGTGGAACAGGTTGGAGGAAAGAACTTTATAAAAGAGTCAGTGGACAGCAGAGTTAAAAAAAGAGGATGTATGAGTGAACTGTAGGGCCTATAATGAAAACCAAGTATAGTTGTGTACTGGAGACAGATTTTAAAAGAAGTCAAGAAAAGAAAAAAAGATAAATGATAGTGGATAATTAGGCAGGTAGATAGATAGGTATTAAAACAGTGGCAGTAAATAGAAAAGAATGTATGGCAAAGGTAGGATGAGAGAAAAAGAGGGAGGGAAGAAAAGTTATAAAGGGGGAGCTGGTAGAGCTTAAAAGGAGAATGGGAAGAAAGAAGGAATGGGGGAGGGAGCAAAGCAGGTCAGAGGGAGGAAGTGAAGAAAAAAATTAAGGTGGGAAGGAAGGAAAAGGGGAAGATGGGCAGGGGTAAAGATAAAGGAAAGAAGGAATGCGGGAAGGGAAGGAGGGTAGTGGAAAAATGGGAAGAATGATGATGGAACAGAAGTAGGAAATAAGGAGGAAAGAAAAGTTTATAAATGATGAGTCAGTAGGAAAAGTGTTACATAAAGGAGAAAAATTGTGTGAGAGGAAGAAGCCAGTAAGGAAGTCAAATACAATTGTGCATGAAGGGGATAAGATTAAAAAAGAAAGTTAATAGGGGTGACCAGGCTGGCAGGGGAGGGCAGTTAGGGGGATCAGGCAGGCAGGCAGAGTGGTTAGGGCAGGCAGGCAGGTTAGCAGTCAAGAACCAGAGGTCCTGGATTGTGACAGTCCCCAAGAACTCCATATTGGAGAGGGTGCAGGTTGGGCTGAGGGACCGCCTCCCTGCCCCCCCCCCTGCACAAATTTCATGCACCGGGTCCCTAGTAAGTAAATAAAAAACAAAACATAGCACCTTTGAAACAGAAGTTCCTCTTTTTTCATGAATTAGGAAGGAGATTCTCTAAAGATAAGCAGAGCTGCTTAACACTGGTGACTTCCAAGCCAGGGGAATTGGTAACAGTCACCAAAATAAAATGATTTTTTCCCATACTAAGGAGGCAGTTGTGGGTAAGGAGACCCAGTCTCTAAATGCAGAGAAATCCCCTAGTTGCCTCCATTTCCTGTGACCAAACAACTGATGTGGGATTTACTTACTATCAGGACAAAAATGTTCTGGCCTTGGGTAAAGCAGGGGGAGGGGAGTTTATCAAATGTAGAGTTGCATTGGTGATTCAGGACCCATCAAGCCTCAACTCTTCAGCATGCAGCTCCCAGGACACGAAGAATACAAATGTATCTAGCTCCCACTGAACGAGAGGAGAGAAAACCAGATGTTCTCTCACCTAAATGACTTCCTGAGTGAGGGAATCAAAAAGGGCTTGCAATCAGGGAGTCAGAATATCCTCGTCAACTCTTTGGATTACTGCACATGAGGTTCGAGCTCTGTTCCTTCCTCCATACCTTTCCTCCTAGTCTTACATCAAGGGCCTGCTGGTCGCCTGTGGCCCACAACAAATATTATTTTTGTGGCCCAGCCAATATAACAGTATGTAAGAAACATTTTAATAAAAAATTCATAACTTGCCCTAACTGATTTAGCTCAGTGGATAGAGCGTCGGCCTGGGGACTGAAAGGTCCCGGGTTCGATTCTGGTGAAGGGCATGTACCTGGGTTGCGGGCAAATCCCTAGTAGGGGGTGTGCAAGAGGAAGTTGGTTGATGTTTCTCTCCCATCGATTTTTCTAACTCCCTGTCCCTCTCTCTTCCTTTCTGTAAAAAATCAATAAAATATATTTAAAGAATTTCATAACTTAATTTTTACAATATCCTATTATACATAGTTATTAATAATGAACTACAACATTCACTGATAACTGATCACTATAACCATGTTGCATTCATTTGCCTTACACACAGGCTCATCATTTCTCTCCACTAATACTAGCAGTGAATATGTTAGCAGCCAATTGCCATGTCCTTAGTCTTGGACTGACTTGTTTGGTGTGCGCGACAGGAAATATTTTTCTTTCAGAGAACAAGAAAAATAAGTTTATTTGCGTTACGCTCATTAATTTGTAGAGTTATTCAGTGTCTGACAAGTTAATGTTCAAGAAAAAATATTAATTTTTATTAAAATGTTCTGTTGTTTTATGTTCACATTTACTCATTTCTTTCATCCCTTTGTATCCAGCATGCCTCTATTGAAGTAAACTTATGTTTCTATGAAGATTGAAGCTTTTGTTTTTTTGTGGCCCACATAAACTTATACTTTGTTTATTTGGCCCGTGTTAGCCTTTGCATTTGACATGCTTGTCTTACATCCTCGGGAGAGAAGATTTCCTCTGGACAATTATAGCCCATCTCTCAGAAAAGGATCGCTTCTGTGTGCAAAGTCATTCCAGCTACGCAGTCTGGGCCCTAATTTCATCACAGCGTTATGAAACTGATCGGTTTCTTTGTATAAAATCTTAAAAGGACTCCATGGACTCTTTAAGCTAAAAAAGGGCTTTTGAAAGTAGTTCAGGAAATTGCCAGCATGGAAGCGATTTCCACATGTGTCTCTCAATATTGCAGCCTCTCTCTCTAGGTGCTGATCTCTCCTAGACTCTAATAAGAAATGAAAGACCAGCTTAGTTCCCTTTTAAAAGGAGGCTCAATTAAAGGAAAAAAGTCCCCAAGAAGTCTGTATATGGGAATGACATGCAGACCATTAGCTTTCTTTCCTCGGCTTTCAGGCCGATCCGTATTCTCCATTTGCTAGGAGTATTCCGTCCCATCTAGGTCAGGGAGAATTACGCGTGTGTAACTGAAGTGGAGTGTGGATTTTAAGTAGAGCATGTGATCCTAAGAATGCAGAAAGATTGTATAAATTTGCATTTCTTAAGAGGAACCCTTTCTAAAAACACTGAAACCATTTTAATCTGATTAAAAAAAAGCAATGGGTGGAAGTTCCACCCGAAGTTGTCACACAACCTTTCCTTTTCGTTAGAATAAAGATTTATAAAATCATCTGTCCAGCTGTCAGAGGGCTCTGGGCAGACCTTTTGAACTGTGGTGCACGCAAGACAAAGGCTAGCTTCGAGCTCGGGAGACGAGGGGAAGAGCTTTCGTTTCTGGGCAGTGAGTCATGCCCTTCGTCCTGAAGACCTTTCAGAAGGGAGATGTGAAGCCGTCCCTGGGGTAGAGAGGCCAGTGTTCCAGGCCTGTCATTAAGGAGGACACAGGACACAGATTTTTCAGGGCATCTGAGCCCCTTTGATGCCTTTCCCTGGAGTGGAATCTTGGGCTCCTCCCAGTAGGGTCACCAGTTATTTACTGGAAATCAACATGTGGTTTAGTTGTGGCATTTCTTAAGCTTCTGCGTTTGAATTAATATGAGCCTTAGGCTGGGTCTGTTTCTTCCTTCCCTGACTTTGCCACTGGGCTGTGCAGTGGAGTCAGATTTCTTGGAATGGGTTTCCTGTTGATTCATGCTCATGTTTGGTCCCCAACTCTAAGTTTGTGTGTTGAAGCCACAGGATGACATATGTGGATAGGCAAACCGTTCCTAGTATTCTTCTGGCAAGTTACCTGAGAAATGTTTGAAGAGAGCCTTTACTCTTGATGTTGTTCCTATGGATTTAAGTTAGTTCAATATCACAAGTATTTTTGAGCATCCACTAGGTGAGGCTCTGTGACAGGTGCTGTGAGGAATAGAAGGAGGAAGATCATATTGTTCTGTTGCTCAAGGACATTACAATTGAGTAGGGAAAATAGGAGTGTATGAAAGAACTCTAATATTTTGCGATACTCCTGGGCTGTCCCCTAGACAGCAGAACTCTGTGGGATGAGGGTGAGTGTGAGTGGGGAATAGGAGTTAGGCTTGAAGGATACAAAGGTTTCACCATGTAGAGAGGGCATGAGGTGAGGCCATTTGGGGTGAAAAGAACAAGAATAAAAAAGCTTGGAAGAGTGAACTAGCACTACAACTGTGTGTGTGTGTGTGTGTGTGTGTGTGTGTGTGTGTGTAGGGGTAGCATAGGCTTTGTGTACTAGATGTTGCTGAAGAAACAAAGACAAATCAGGCTCCAGGACCTCCAAGTCCAAAAGATCTAGTGTGGAAGACAGACATGTGCATAAGTAACTTTAATATGAAACAGAATATGCAAGAGATGCTAGGAGTAAGTCCTGTGATGCACTCGGAGCGCATCTCAGAGAGATCCCGGAAGGAAGAGTTTAACAGGACTTAGCGTGATGAGATCCAGGGAGTGAGGCAGTTAGAAAAGCCAAAGATGACTTCTGCATTTCAAAGACGGGACCTTTGAATGATGAAATAATAGATACACGCTCTTTGCTCAGGTATAACTTATAATTTTTTTCTCTTATTCAAGACAACCACATACTGTGTCTTTATTAATGATTTCCTGTAGTGATTGATCTGGTGGTTTCATAAATGCATATAAAAACTAACATCTATCAAAAAAATGGTAACAATCTACTCTTGTACTGACTTCAAAACCTATCAGCAAATAGGGGCCCTCTAAATAAGTGCTGGTTAACACGTATATAGGGTAAATGCATTTGCAAGTAAGGGAAGCGGTGGAGTAAAAGCAGTGAACACCTTTTCTTCCACTTTCTGTTGGACTGGCTTGTTGGGTACAGGTACTGAAGGGAATGAGCTGTATGCCATGTTGTGATAAGTTACAGCTCTAGAAGATGGGAGACTGGAAAATGTATACAACAAGCATAGCATCTTGAGATGAATAGGAGGGCTGAGTTGGAGACAGATGGCTAAGGACTATCATTTACTGAACATTTACTAGGTTGTCAGCATGGCTCTAAGCACGTCATAGCTACTAACTCATTTGAAGTTCATGACAACCATATGAAGTATATCTTATTAATACATTTACTTTACAGATGAATAAACTGAAGCATTGCACTTAAATAACTGGCCAAGTCACTCAGCTCTAAGTAGGTTGTATCCAGAGTCTTAGCACTTACTCTCTTTGCCAAAATATGTCTCCATGAGAGTCAACAGAAGAAGAGAGCTATTTGACCTTAGGGTAGTACTATATAAGATATTTTGTTTAAATTAAAAAAAGGAATTTGTAAAACTTTATTAAATTTCCTCATAGAATCATATAATTTCAGAATTTTAAAACACCATGATCTATTTCTCATTCAGAATAACTTCTCATTTTTTAGATGAGGCTGAGAATCAATTAAAGTCATCATGTTTGTTGAAGATTAACAACACACACAGCATTGTGCTTCCTGGAGAGGCAGAAGGGCTCTCACCAGCTTGCTGACATAACCAGACTGTCCTCGCAAGGAGCACAAAGCAAAGATCAGACACCTCAGCACAGGGCTCTGCCTCTGAAAGGGAACCTTGTAGCACAAGGGAGAGGCCTGCCTGACTTCCTAGGGAAGCAAAATGGAAGTCCAGCGGGATTCTGACCCAACCTTCGAAATGAAGAATTCACGCTTCTCTTAAGGTGCCTTGATAGGCTGTTCAGTCTTGGTCACCAGCAAACCAGAAATAATACCACCTGCTTACTGCATAGACTTATTTCTAACGAATTCTCGGTGTACAATATAGAATCTGTGTTGGCTGGCAACTTGGTTTTCTGGTCAAATCTAATACACTTTTGTGTTCATTTGATGGTCCTTATAAAGTCAGTCTGGAAGTGTGTTGCAGGGCGGGCATGGGACAGTGGTAGATAACCCTGAACTGGCTTCAAGTTCAAACTCCAAGATGACTTGTAAGTTGTGTAACCTCAAGCAAGATTCTTTACCTCTAGTAATCTCAATTTTCTCTCCTGTGTAAAATGAGTGAAATAATAACCCCTGTATCATAAAATTTGGGGGAGATTAAATTAGCAAATGCAGATAAAGGGCTTAGCACTTGTCTGACTCATAATGAGAACTCAACTTATCTTCTATAATTATAACAAACAAAATACTATATTTGGTAAGTTAATCATTATTGAAAATACAAAGTATAGTAAAATGTATGAGTCAAGAATTACCAAATTTTTATTGCAAATAGCAAACTTTCTTTTCCAAATTGGGTTTCCAAATTCAGAGTCCTTGTCAGTAGGGCAGAGAACCCATAAAAGTGGGCATGTTTAGGAAACCTGTTATGGACACTACTGTGTCGTTCAACATCAGTCATGTGGGGACTCCTGTGAAAGTTTTCTCCCAGAATGTAGAGTGAGGAAATGACTTTCTCCCTCTGAGGATTTCTTGTGTTAGGAAAGAAAAACTCCACTGACAACCCTGTCCATTTTGCTTCCACTCGCAATGAACTTGGTGCTAAGTTTTGTGTTTGACTGCAGAAATTCATGTTAGCATACATGCACTTTTTCTTTCTCTTTTTACCCATTTTAATAATTTTTCACTTTTGTGATGTTTGTGCCTTATATTTTAAGGTTCCTCAAAACCCTTCTGTAAGTTTGAAAGAGAGAAATGTAAGTAAAGACCATAAAATAATATCATAAGGGAGATTTTTCTTAGATAAACACACTCTGTGAGTTCTACATATCTGGTTTGAAACATGTTTTATTTGACCCAAATCTAATAAGAATGGCAAAGTTTATTTTTATATAAATATTTTATGTTTTAATACAATGGGATATGAAAGTCCCACCCTCACAGGCCATTTAATTGCAATGGGACCATAGGTCCAGGCTGACCAACCAGGTGGGCACATAACTTGCTAGTAAGTCAAAGATGTTCATTATTATAAAACAAAACCAAACAACCAAACAAAAATAGCAGCTAAAATTTATAGAATATTTTGCAAGATATCCTCATAAATCCCAGTTCATTTAGTTCTCACATCAGCCCTGCACAGTAGGAAGCATTATTTTTAGCTCCATTTTATATTAGAACACAGGCTCAGATATGTATGAGTCGTGTCCTGGCTTTCACAGGAAGTAAGTACCCTGGCCAGAATTTAACGTCAGGTATTAATTTAAAATCCCAGGTCCTTTCCACCACTGTAGGTAGCTTCCCCAAAACATAAGTGTGACAAGAGAGGATCTCCTTTAATCACTGGCCCATCCAAAGGTGTGTTTGACGGAAGAGAGTAAGAAATAGCAAAGGGCTTGTAAGTGAGAACTGTCTTTCAGCTTTGATTATTTTGGGGAAACTCTATACCGTTTTCCACAGTGGCTGCACCAATCTGCCTTATGACTCAGCAATTCCACTTCTGAAAATAAACCCGAGGAAACCCACAACGCTGATTCAAAAGAATATATGCACCCCTATATTCATTACAGCATTATTTACAATAACCACTATCAGGAAGCAGCTCAAGTGCCCATCAGTAGATGAATGGATTAAAAAGCTGTGGTACATTTACACACTGGAATACTACTTGGCTATAAAAAAGAAGAAATCTTACCTTTTGCAACAGCATGGATGGACCTAGAGAGTAGTATGCTAAGTGAAATAAGCCAATCAGAGAAAGACAAATACCATATGATTTCACTTATATGTGGAATTGAATGAACAAAATAAACTAACAAACAAAATAAAAACAGACTCATAGAGACAGGCAGACTGATAGCTGTCAGAGGGGAGGAGGGTTGGGGGGCTGGGTGAAAAGGTAAAGGGATTAAGCAAACAAAACCCCTCATACACAGGCAATAGTATGATGATTACCATAGGGAAAGGAGGTAGAGGGAGAATAAATGGTGATGGAAGGAGACTTGACTTGGGATTGTAAGCACACAATACAATATACAGATGATATATTATAGAATTGTACACCTGAAAACTATATAATTTTATTAACCAATCTCACCGCAATAAAGTATTAAAAAAGAATTGTCTTTCAGGTATATATTTTTTCTTTTTCCTGCCTAAAACCAGTATGTTTTTCTTTTTCTTGCTTAAAACCAGAATGATCCTTAAAATCAATCTACTCCTGTGTGTTTGGCAAAAGATATTTTCACAACAACAGTTTGCTAAGCTCACCGTTTTGGAAGAGAATCACGTTTTCTGAAATTGCTATACTTCCAAGGGTCTATACAATGAGGAGATGAATACCTACAGCCATAGCAGTGAATTCAGTATAAGGCAAGTAGTGAATTTTGATGAATTTTAAATGTCTGAATGATGAGTCCTTGCTACTGGGTAAAACACAATGTGGCTAGTTTGAGTCTGCATGTGGGATGAAGAATGGCCTAACAAAGAAAGATGGGGCTTCGTGAAGACCTGGGACAGCCTCCAGGCAGTGTCACCAACTGTCTGATGGAGAGCTAGCCCCGATGTAGACTCTGGTTGTCCCCACATGCGACTAGTATTTCATGTCTTCAATGTTCAGTAGTGGTATGTAGTATATTCCCTCCCGTGAGCTGCGTGCTTTTCATCATGATAAAACCCCACAGGTATTACCATGGAGAAGTCCCTGACATGGGTGGGCCCGACCACTGTCTTCCTTCAGCACCCTGGTTCCTGGAAGGTGATCAATAGGACACTTGAGAGATCTGTGCCTGCTTCTCCTCGCCACCTCTCACCCACAACGCAGCGAAGCTCTCCTGGAGACTCATAGGAAGATCGTCCTACACACCTTCTTCTGGAGAACACGCTTCCTTTTAGTGGCCTTTCCAGACACCTGGGAACGAGCATGCCCAGGCTTCCCCCCCAGCCACTCCTCCATTCTCAGTGTGACCTTCTAGCTCTCCTTTGAAACATAGGCTCGTTTTCCAAACAGGCGAGCGGGAGTTTCAGTGGGCGGTGTCCGTTGGAGCGATATTGCTTCTCTGGAAAACTCAGAATTCTGTCTGCTCCAGGCACACCCCTTCCCCAGACCGCATTCCTTTCTGTTTAGCTTAACGAGAGAACAAAAGTCCTATCAGGAGCAACGAAACCACCTGAACCATTCCTTTTCTATTTCCAGAAATAGTTTCTGGGGCCACTGAAAGATGTTGATGTTATCTT
>PVJC01009781.1:0-45158 GCA_004026665.1 Murina feae
ATGCCCTTCAGCATTTCAAGTAATCCTGGTTTGATAGTGATGTACTCCTTTAGCATTTTCTTGTCCGTGACGCTCTTTATCTGATCATCAATTTTACATGATAGCTTTGCTGGGTAGAGTAATGTTGCTTGTAGGTTCTTGCTATTCCTCACTTTGAATATTTCTTGCCACTCCCTTCTGGCCTGCATGGTTTCTGTTGAGAAATCAGCTGACAGTCGTATGGGTACTCCCTTGTAGGTAACCAACTGCTTTTCTCTTGCTGCTTTTAAGATTATCTCCTTGCCTTTTGCCCTTGGCATTTTAATTATGATGTGTCTTGATGTGATTCTCCTTGGATTCCTTTTGTTTGGGGTCCTCTGTGCTTCCTGGACTTGTAAGTCCACTTCTTTCACCAGGTAGGGGAAGTTTTCTGTCATTATTTCTTCAAATAGGCTTTCAGTATCTTGCTCCCTCTCTTCTTCTGGCACCCCTATAATTCTGATGTTGGTACGCTTAAAGTTGTCCCAGAGGCTCCCTTACATTATCTTCATATTTTTGGATTCGTTTTTCTTTTTGTTTTTCTGGTTGGATGTTTTTTGCTTCCTCATATTTCATATCTTTGACTTGATTCTTGTGCCCTTCTAGTCTGCTGTTGGATCTCTGCATATTATTCTTTATTTTAGTCAGTGTATGCTTAATTTCTGATTGGTTCTTTTCCATTTTTTTTGGTATTCTCATTAAGATCCTTGAAGGTCTCACTTAGTTCCTTGGAGGTTTGTAGAAGATTCTTGAATAGCTTTATAACTGTAGTTTTGAACTTTATATCCAGTCTTTTGCTTTCCTCCATTTCTGTCATTTGTGATCTGTTTCTTTGTCTCTGCATTTTGGCTGCTTCCCTGTGTTGATAGAGTGGCTTTCTTTGCTAGGTGAACTATAGGGCCCAGTGATTCAGCCTCCCCAATCACCTGGGGTGGACACTCTTGGTGTATGCCTTTGAGGGTTGGATGCATGGTCTTGTTGTGGTTAAGTCTTGATTGCTATTGGTGTCACTGAAAGGAAATGACCTCCAGGCCTTTCCCTTCATTGTTTGGGGTTTGGAACTTTTGGAGTTCTGTCCCAGCTGCAGTTTGTTAGGTTAAGCTGCAGGCACATAGGAGCACAGCTTGGGTGGGGTTGTAAATTGGGTGGGGCGGGGTCTCAGAATCACCGGGGCAGAGCAACCTGTGATGGCTTCCTCTCAGCTGTCTCCGTGGCTTTTCCCCGTTTTGGCGTCTCTATGCCCTGGTATCTGCATGCCCCTGAGTCCCTGAGTCTCGGAGCTCCGTGTCAGTGATCGCTACGGACAGCTCTGCTAGAATGCCACTGTCGTCTTCCGCCCCATTGCCAGACAGCCCACAATGAGTTCAGTGTGACACCGGAGCTTGTAAACCCCTTCCAAGCCGTGGACCCAGGTGCAGCTGCCGCCACTGTTCGGCCCGTGCTGCCACCGTTTCGTGTGCATCCGTACCTCTCTGTTTTGGCGCTGGGAATTTCTACTCAGCCTCAATGCACTCCTCCTCTTGCCTTCTAGTTGTAAAGCTTCCACTCCCTTGGTTCTGGAGGATGGCCGTTTATCTTTATAGTTGTATTTTTTAATGTGGTTGTGGGAGGCTGCGCATTCAGGTATATGCCTTATGCCACCACTTGGTTCAAAAAGGCCCATTCTTACCAACCATTCTTCCACTTACAAAAGTGTTTAATGGAAACTTTTTTTGATCTACCTGGTAGGTAGATTTCTACAAATAATAATTAATCTTTAAATGTCTACATTTATTTGTTCTAAATCAATCTTCTTTCCTTTCTTTTTCATTCCCATTACCACCACCTCTTAACGGCTCAGTCTGTGTTTTTGTTTCTTGGGAGGTACCAAGAGGTAATTAAGAGCTTTGCCCCTCAAGCCAGGTCACCAGGAAGTCCCAGCTCTGCCACTTACCAACTATGTGACCATGGCAAGTTCTTTAACATCTCCTTGCCCTGTTTTCCTCATCTGTAAAATGAAGAAAATAATAGGACCTGCCTAAAGGGTGGTTATGAGGATTAAATGAGTTAATTTTTATTGAGATCATTGACATAAAATATTAATTTCAGGTGAACAACATAATGAATCAGTATTTGTAGGTATTGGGAAATGATCAGCACAATAAGTCTAGTTAACATCCATCATTATAAAGAGTTATACATTTTTTTCTTGTGATGAGAACTTTTAAGATTCACTCTTTTAGCAACTTTCCAGTGTACAATACAGCATTATTAACTATAAACACTGTGCTGTACACTACATCCCCAAGATTTACTTATTTTATATCTGGAAACTTGTACCCCCTTCACTGCTATTGCCCTCTTCTTCCCCACCCCCCAGCCCAGCTGTGACAACCTCCAGTCAGTTTCTGTACCCATGAGCTTAGTTATTTTGGTATAAGTTAATTTTTGTAAAGAACTTAGGGCAGTGCCTAGCATGTGTTTAGCTTTTATTATTATTATCATTCCTATTTTAATTCATTCAGAAAGCCAGGGGTAGAGTGTTGAAACTATTAATTTTTTCTGCTAACAGTCTTCAGGGACTGCATTGCCAAACAAATAAAGTAGAAATGTCATTCAGGGCCCTTGGTGGTCTGGCCAGGATGCCTCCTTCCAGCACATACTCTTACTCCCCAGAATCAACCGGGCGCTTATTCTTTGATACACCAGTCTCTTTTCTGCTTCTGCATTTTGGCACATGGCATTCTTTGTGCCTGGGATTTTATTTTTCTAGATGGAAGTTTTACTTCTCCTGGCATGCTGCTTCCCTTTCCTCCTGAGCAGATTATGACTGAATTAATGGCTGTTTACCTGGGGCCTTGTCCCAGCTCCCAGAACACTTGTGTAACTACTGGGGAGAGGGCAGTCGTGCTCTGATGAGTTGATGGTCAAAGTGAGAAGAACAGCTGTGGCTGATTTTGCTCAGTGGTTAGAGTGTCGGCCCATGGACTGAAGGGTCTCGGTTCAATTCCCCGTCAAGAGCACCTACCTCAGTTGCAGGTTTCATCCCTGGCCCTGTCCTGGTCAGGGCATGTGTGGGAGGCAGCTAATCGATGTGTTCTTTCACATTGATGTTTTTTTCTTTCTCTCCCTTCCACTCTGTCTGGAAAGCAATGGAAGAAATATCCTCGGTGGGGATTAAGAAAAAAAAAGTGAGAAGAGCAGGAAGGTGTTGTTCCAGTTTGGACATTCAGATGTGCTCAAGGCTAATCTTTACACTTCCATGCAATGCAGTTCCTTCATCTATAAAGTGAGTAAACAAGGCATTTTCTGCCCTTTGGTAGAGTTACTGAGAGGTATAAATGATGTCAACAACATGAATGTTTTGTGGGAAGAATAATAAGCTTTGTAAATATACAGAAGATCATCATTATTATAATTGACGGGATTGAAGGAAGTGTATGCCCAAGACTTTGATTCATTACCAGACATAATCAGTACCAGCTTGAATGTCTGCTATGTAGTATGCATAGTCCCATTTAATTTTAACAATCTCTGAGCTTTAAAGGCTGAGCCAAGGCCCAGAGACATGTAGGCACTTGCCCAAGTTCCCATGGTTGGTTGGCAATAGACACATAAACAAAGGCTTCTAATTGCATTCAGATCCACCTTACTCTGGAACCTCGTACTTCGTAGTGACCTTCTGCCTCCAGACCTTCTGAGTAACGTGAGTGTATAGAATTGGAGCAGTGTCTCCAGAGCAGAGGTTTCAACCAGGGCAGCATCGGACTCACCTGACGAAGCATCTCTAGAACAGAGGCGTCAAGTCCAGCCCCAGAGATGGAATCCATTGGTCTTGGGAAGGGCCTGAGATTCCGCATTTTGAAAAAATCCCCCTAGAAAATTCATCTGTTTATCCCGGTTAAAAACCTTGACTCTAAATTTGAATTAGTTGGGCACATGGCATCTCTTTGCCTGGAATGTGCCAATCTTTGTGCTAGGTGCTAGGGTTCAGACATGAATAGATCTGACTCTTTGTTCTGAAAGATTTTGTATCTCAGAAGAGAGTTGATTACGTGGAATTTGCAACACAGCAGCAAGTGCTAATGACACTGAGGAGGTTGTGGAGAAGTGAATGCCAAGCTCGTTCGTCTAAGAGCCCTGGAAGGGTCCTCAGAGAAGGCTAACACTTGAACAGAGGCATTTATCTGTGGACATAAGTGGCCCAGGTGGCATTTATTACTTGTTGAATATGCAACAGATTAGTTCAGATTTTGCTGTTGGAAAGGACACTGGGGATTTTGTGAAGCATAGGTAGGAGAAGGATAAGCAGGCCCAGAGCAGTTCAACTTCTGGTCTTAAATTACTTCCACCTCCTGTCCAGCTCAGCTTTCTGACCTGGCTCCATTATCATTAGGCTCCATGCTGCATGTGCACTTGGGCCTTCTCTTCCTTAACATTCTCTCTGACACTTCTTCTTTTTTAATTTTATTGATTTTTTACAGAGAGGAAGGGAGAGTGATAGAGAGAAACATCGATGAGAGAAATATCCATCAGCTGCCTCCTGCACACCTCCCACTGGGGATGTACCTGCAACCAAGGTACATGCCCTTGACTGGAATTGAACCTGGGACCTTTCAGTCCGCAGGGCAACGCTCTATCCACCGAGCCAAACCGGCCAGGGCTCTCTCTGACACTTCTTACTTTCTGCATCTTCCTGTCCCTTCCCCACTGCCATGGATGCTCTTCATGATCACTATCCTCACCGTCTCTTCTTGGGCCTCAGATCATTTCAGTCTACTAGTTCATAGTCCCTTTTCTGACCTCTCTTGCTCCCCACACAGCCCAGAACCCTTTGATAGTTATTCCAATGAAAAGTTGGCTAATATATCCCCTTTGCCAAGGACAGAGAAGAGTTTATTTTGGATACATAAATGAATCATTTTAATAGTATTATTTTTGGAAACCCAGATGTTTTATGTAAGAAACATGGTCTAAAGAAGATAAAACATTAAAATTAAATGGACAATATGCAGTCAATACTGACACATTTGAAATATAGAGCTTGGATGCATGGATAGGTTTGTATGGAAAGTAATACAATAATAAATAAATAAATAAATAAATAAATAAATAAATAAATAAATAAATAAACAAATTAATAAATAATAACACAAGAATAAGCTATTTTGTGTGCTCACAACTGTAAACCTATTTTTGTCCCATTCCATATTTGTATTGGGTTATATAAGAGTTGTGTTTTGAGAGACACAAAGTTTGAATTATGTAGGGTGAACTTGTCAAATGATGGACTTTATGGCGATACTGTTTATATGCTTATGTTTATATTTTCTTCAGAACTAAGCAGTTTGCTCTTGTTCCTGCTTAGCTGATTATGTATTAGAAAGTTGGGACTTAAATGTTACTGCATGATTAATAAAATAATATATTAATTACTCCAGAAGTTCTTTGAATAGCAAATAGACAGAATTTTTCCTGTTGTATCCTATGATTTTGGTGGACCAGGGCCAAATTAAATTAGGTGTGCAAGTGCCCAAATCCTAAGACATATTCTAAAGGCATTCCAGCCAAATTTGAATTGTTTCCCCTAATAATTTCTAATGATGCTGTACTGATTTTTATCCAGATACTATTGAACCTACAGTTTTATCAAATGGCCCTTGTAGCCCATGAGCTGCCTGCCACCTTGCTTTGTTCTCACTGTCCATGCCTTTGATTCTCTTGCCCCTTGACCTTCTGCTTGTCGTAGGTGTTTGAACATCTTGGGGAAAGTCCTGAACAAGGGCTTCTTGGTTCCAATTACTGATATCCCATTTTCCTTTTTATTTGTTTTTGTTTGACCCATGAATACATCTCTGTGTGCTTATCCTAAATCTTTCCTGACCTCCCCAATTCCTAACCCTTATCCCTACTTGCTCAACTCTTGGCATGTGACCTTGTTTCACACTTTCTAGAGGAGTTGAGGTGAGCATGGAGGCCATGTTCTCCTCTTGATCTCAACCTTTCTCAACCTTACTTTGGTTCTGCTTTCTGTGGATCTCAGAGAAAAACTGTGCCTCACCTTCAAGATCAACATTTTCACTGACCTCGCTTCCTTCACCTCCATGGTCCCCTCTGTTGTCATCTACAACTGCTTTCTTTCCATCCGTCTTACAATGCCCTTCTCCCACTTCCCCCAGCCTTCCCAACGCTCAGCTCTTCTCAACATGATACCATTTGCTTTTATAATCATTTTTCCTGACACGCCGGCCCCATATTGCTAGCCTTGCTTCCTCATTAAGCGTCTAGTGTAGATAATTTTCCTTTTCTCACCACTCTGTCTTCATTCTAGAATCCCCCAAAGCTATTTGCCTATATGCATCTCATTAGCATTAGCATGTTTGTTCTTTCATTGCTGTTTTTGTACAACTTTTCAGCAGTCCTTTATGACTTCAGTCTACTTGAAAATTTTCCATCATTAGATGACGAACTCCTTAAGAGCAGATGCAGCATCTCCTACAGTGAAGTGCAATCTTCACTCAAATGTTGATGTTTCACAAGGTCCACACTGGTCATCTTACTTAAAATTCCAGCTTGTGTCCTCTCTCTAGCATTCCTGATTCCACTTATCCCCTATTCACTGTAACACATTTAATTGCAAATAAGGTTGCTTTCTAAGAATGACTTCCCAATAATTTATAAATGTGTAGCTGAGAGCTTTGGGATTGCACAGTTTGATCAAGGTGATTCAGGGACATGTGACAGCACTGAAGTTGTGATGAATACAGAGCAAGATGGTTTGAATAGAGTCTTTCAGAGGGAAGCCTGTGGCGCGTGAGTTGCTGAGACGTCTTCCACTACGGGGGTGAGGAGCACAGAGCATGCTGGTGGGCCTCTTGCAATATCTGCTCTGCTCTCCTAGCCTGGCCCTAAAAGGGGATATGGCATGGTTGCTGCAGGCTGACTCAGACCTTGATGTCAGGCCACCATCATTAAGAGACTGGCCGACAGCTCAGACAGAGCCTCCTGGGGCAGGTGATAAGGGTTATCTACCTCCTGAGGTCTGGGCCTCAACCCAGCCCCAGTGCCCATCACCTCAAGGGAGTTGAGTCTCCACAACTGCACTCTCAAGAGACGGATTGGAAAGCAGGAGTGAAGATGTCAATTTACAGGGAGAAACAGAGCTTCCATTTTCCTCCTGTAGGAAAATATGTAGGATAAACCAAGGGTGAGAGGAGGTTCTGGGTGAGCACAAGACTCAGAGGGAGAGGTGCGCTAGGAGGACACCTCAGCTCCCCCCAGGTGAGCCCAGTGTGTGCAGCAACTCACCAAGGGCTAACCCAGCAGACGCCTCCTTATTTACCAGCATTGATCAAACCCTGCTGAACTCTAGCCCCATCTCTATACGTAGCGCCGTCAGAAGGTTTATTGCCACAGTGTTTGCATCCCAGTGGAGGTGCCTGCAGCATGTGGTTCCCAGGGCGGGAGATCAGAGAGCGAGCTGCAGACTAGCCAGCAGCCAGAAGGAGCACTTCCTTGGGTTGCTTTTAATTGACAGAGCAGGTGGTGACCCACACTGGGTCTATCTGTGATTTCACAATTTGTGTCCCCCATGAGATGGCCAGCCCAGGGACCCAATCAGTCCTCCATGCAGACGCCGTGGGGCAGCGGAGGGATTTGTGTGTGCGCTGCATTTATCCTGCCTGTCACTCACCCTGAGCAGACCCCTTCCTGGGCCCTGATGTGTGTGGACACACCGAGCATACTATTAAAATCTGAAAAATCTCCAGTGAATCATGGGTAACCCTCTGAGTTTCTGCCATTCACTTTGCTTCCTAAAGGACAACAAAAATGAAAATAGTAACTAAAGATTTATCTGTCATAAATTAATCTGCTTAGAATAAAACCACTGCCCTGGCCGGTATGGCTCAGTGGGTTGGAGCATCGTTATTGCTGGTTCAATTCCCAGTCAGGGCATATACCTAGGCTGCTTGTTCAATCCCCAGTCGAGGCGGGTTGGAAAGGCAGCCAATCGATGTGCTCTCTCTCCTCTGCCTTTCCCTTTCCCTAAAACCAATAAGCATGTCCTTGGCTGAGGATTAAGTAAAAAGAATAAAACCACTACAGCTACATGGAGTATTAGTTCCACTAATGTAACATTTATTATATAGATTGTATAAGTAGAGAAATGTATGGAAACTGTACGGAATTGATGACAACGACATTTCTCTTTTTTGCTTCTAACCCTGGGCTCTGCCACTGTTCACTTTTGCCCTCAGGAAATACTCCCTGAAAAAGAACAAAATCCACTTCCTGGGAGTAGTGAGGATAAAACGAAACACGCCTACGAGAATGCTTAGCTCCAGCACTGCTCTCACAGGGCATTTAATGTGTGTTGAGTGGAAACGGCTTTGAAAATAGATTTTCTGTTTTGTAAGTTGTGGCACTGCTTCTAAGCTCATTTTTCACCTAGGAATTCAGCAAACTTATTTTGGAATTCCTTGACTTTAACTGACTCAGGGTCAATGGACACAGCAAGTATGTCTTATGACAAGAGTCAGGGTGTTTGGTTGAGACTCTGAGAAAGGAAACCCATTTATCAAATTCATTTCTGGAGCAGACACCACCCGTCTTCAGGTCGGCTGTGAAATGGCCCTCGTGTGGGTTGTTTCCCTGCGACTGAGGGGCTGAGGCCCCGGGGCTTCTGTGCCTGAGCTGACCTAGATGGCCCGCACGCCTCCCGAGGACGGGAGCTCAGCAGGCGGCTGTGAGTCCTGAGAGGTGAGGGGAAAGCCCTTGGACATGAGCCTTTATGAGCGTTTGGATTTCCAAAGTAAGTTTCAGATGAGGCTCTGGGAGCATCTGAAGGGCTGGAAAGGGAAAAAAGGAGGAACCAAAGGAAAGGGTGTTTTCTGCCAAGCTAATGGAAACACTGAGATGCAGCACAGCCAGCAGCCTGCTCTGGGAAGAGAACCAGCTGGGCACGAGGAGTGTGCTGCTGTTAGTTTAGTGAAGAAAAACACCATGTAAACTTCCAAGATGGCTGTTTGGCCATTAAGAGAAGGGCGACGCTGAGAGAGGGAGAAGCGCCTCAGGCTGTGAGGGACACGGAACACACTGGACGAGGGCTAGTGGACACGGACTCTGACCTGCAGCCTGCACCGAGCTCGGGCCACTTGTCTCTCCAGGCCTCGCTTTTCTCCTAATGGAACCGTGGGCCCCACAGTTCCCAGTGTTATTCTAGCCTCGGCTTCTGGGAGGCCCCCGGGTGCCTAATAGCAGCAGCATCGCTTGCTACTGTGTACCAGGCACTGGGCCGAGCGAGTTCTAATCATCTTCTCATTTACTCCTTGCAAACTACCTAGAAGGTTCGGGAGGCAGCGTTGACTCTGCATCTGCCTCTGCAGAGGTCTGAGTGGGTGAGTGATCGGGGAGCTATGCTTCTGTCTACCGCATGCAGAGGCGCTAGCAACCAGCCAGGCACAGGTAAGGGCAGGGGGAATGGGACTCAGTGTGGTGTTCAAGGAGTGGGCAGCCAGGAGAGCTGGGGTCCTCGTACCCATACTCATAAGGAGAGGTGGGGCACCCAACATCGCCACTGCTCCCTGAGTTGGCCGGCCAATGGTGGGAGCACATTTCCCTTTATGTTTCATGAAAGCAAAATGCCGCGATGATGGGAGAGCATTAGCCTGAGTGGCGGTGGAGAATTCGAGCCCAGCCTGATCCCACGAGGTAGATGTGAGACCAGGTCCATTACCTGACCCCTGCGACACTCAGTTTCATTCTCCGTATGATGAAAGAGTTAATTGGATGGGCTTTGTGATGTCTTCCAGCCGTGAATTAGGATAGCCGTGAACACTGAGCTCAGCACGATTCATGATGCATTTGCTACTAGGTGATACTTCTGTAGCGCCTAGTGCCCCTGAGCTCCATGTAGATTCTGGGTATGAACAGCAGGAAGGAGCTCATCAGCCATGGTGAGGAGGCAAACAGTTGTCACGCAGCACCTCTCATCAGCTTGAAGGGCTGTACGTGCGGTTTATGCATCTCAGCTGATACTAACTCGGAACGTCAGATCTCTGAATGTCACCAGGCACACAGTGAAGTAAAGCAGGGGCAGGACTGACCACCAGCTCAGATGTTTCTATGTCCTTAAAAAAATCTGGGTAGTGGGCACATGGTATTTGCTATATTATTCTTTCTACCTCTCTGCATGTTTAAAATACGTCACGATGGAAGTGATCTTTAGTTACTTGTTTAGGAAGAATGTGGGGAGAAGCGCCCTGGGCGGTTGAACAGCTGACGGCATTTTGGAGTGCAGCAGGCAGGCTGCACCAGGTAAGAGGGTCTGGAGCCTCAGGGTCGAAGGTAGCACTGCCCTCGCACTGCAGATACAGGCCTCTCGAACCTGCATTCTCGCCTGCTCTCCTCTCGAGTGACGAGTGACGGATAGGCTGCAACTCAGATGGTGATGGGGAGCATCCGCACTCGGTGCTGCCCCGTCTGAGCCCCATTTCCGCACCTTGGTTTGGGGCGACCTGAATTTTCCCGGGGATGGTGATATGCTCACGTAGAGATTTCCTACAGTCCGAGGCTTCTCAGGAGGCAAGGAAGTGGTGGGGATAATATGAATGGGAAGAGAGGAATGCAGTGGTCCCCGAACCTCCTAAGGAGCTGAAAGTGGTGACTTTTCCAGAACACCAATATCTACAGCAGACATAATAGCATTATGACAGTCAGCGTTCCAAGCCACAGATGGAAATGGAATTTATGTATTTAAGTGTCTGATGTAGGCCTTGGGGGTTACAGGATGGGGGCTGGGGAGATTAATTTCACATAACAAAGAGGCCCTTTGCTCTTAGTAACATATCTTTGAGCATCTTCTCATGGAACTTGGCAATAGTGTTGGAAGCTGAAGATGAAAAATGTATTAGAAAAAGATGAACCAGTGACTTCAGCTGCTGAGAATAACCCAGTCACTCCGGCCTGTTTTAGTGCCGTAGCAGTGGTGGTTGAAGTTGAAACATGGACCTTTGTTACAAGTATAATTTTTTAAAGTCACTCTTCCCACAAGAATCTCCTGACTGCATGGATTATTAACGTTTCATTACATTTATTTATTTACTTCATCCTATTTGCAAAGGTTTGTGCGAGGCACTGCGGAGAATGAAAACGTCCTGGGAGGAGTTTAGGGTAGAGCACAGCGATGAAGATTATCTCATTGTTCTGACGTCAGGACAAGTTAGCTATAGCTGCCCAAGTCAGGATAATGGTGTCTTTATAACTAGTTCCGATTTCTGAGATTTTTTCACAGGCACTTTCCTTTCTACAAAACAACGTTGGCCTTTTTGTGGGGTCTAAAAGTGGAAACAGCGGTGAGACTGGCAAGTGATAACAAGCTTACTTTGTGACTAGAGAGGTGGAGGCACTGGGCTGTTTGCTCCAGGGCGCACACCTGGCACATCTGGATGTCCAGTCCACTGCATTTTTTGTTGCTGGATTTTTCCATGGAGAAGACAACCCTACACCAGGTCTACCATGGGAAGGTCCATTTTTAAAGGAACATAGCTTTCTCAGTGCTTGCCAAGAAATATGGACCCGCTTAACACATGAAAGTAGTCCCATGGTCAACAGGGAGTTCTGTTTTTTGAAAAGAGTGTTCTGTTCTAGATAAATTGATCAGGAAACTTACATTTCCAAGACCTTGGTCTTTGGGAGACGGTCAGCAAAGAATGAAGGCATGTCTGGAGCTCGGACAAGCTTAGAGGCCGTGGTCCCCGCAAGGGGCTCTTGGACTCATTTCATCCGTCTGTAAGGGGCAGGTGGTTGTATCCCCTACTGAGGGAGACAGTCCACCTGAGCGACATGTCTGCTCATGTCTCATTGACTCGAGTCGGTCCATGCCCACCTTTGGCCACTAGAGAAGCTGGAGAATGAATGATCCCATCTGGGAGCGGATTCTTCTCAGGAAAAGACGCTAAAGAGGCTCTGAAATGAGAGAGCATTTGGTGCAGCGGAAGTTCCTAGGAGCGAGTTGGTAACCACTGTCTGAATTCACGCCTGCAGAACCCCGCTGGGGTTATTCCTGCTGGGTTGATGTGGTGTGTGGTCTGTGAGAGGGCGCCGAGGACGGCCCGTTTCTTCTGGAAATAATGAGGTGTCCGCTGCTGATAAGGCAGGGCAGGCGGTGCAGCCTGGTGGGCATTTTGGCTGTTACCTCTCCTGACACGCACAGCACCCTGCACAGATGGCCACCAGTCCCTTCTCCAGCGCCTCCTTTCCTGTCTCTCCCTGTGGCTGTCATCGCAGCTGTGCAGGCCATTGGAGCCGGACGACGCGCCTGCATGTTTCGTTTCTTTGCTTCTTCTGAAGCCTGGTTTTCTCTGTCTCCCTGAGAGACTTTGCTGCGTTTATTTCTTTTTGAGTCAATCAGGAGAGGATTCTGTTATTTTTGCCTTTACATTTGTTCTTATTCATCAGAGAAGCTCACAGCTACGTTTAAGTCTCCTCCATCGTAGCCTGAACTCTGCAGAGTGGTCCCAGTTAGAACAAATGTCTTCAGAGGGAAGCAAAAAGCCAGACAACGCTGGCCGGCAGGTCTGTGATGAGCATGCGCCATTGAGGAGGCGAGTAAGTCGAAGGTTCTGACCTCATTTTGAAATGATCCTGGTAACACCACAGCCGGTGGGACTGATTCCTCAGTTATTGTAATTGTTGGCTGAAGCGTGTAGCCCGGGGTCTGTGGCTTCCTGGATAAACCTTATGACTGAGAAAACCACCAGAATAGGCAGTATTGTACTGCTAGAAAGTGCCGGGCTGCTGTGAAGTTTCAGGTCAGCTGGTTTGCTTGTATTCAGTATGCTTTTATCTCCACCACACTTTTCAGTCTGCTTGTCTTTTTAAAAACTAAAAATGAACTTGAGTCTAATCCTACCATATTTTTATACCTGTTGTAACACGTGGCTTACCTTTTCCTCAGTCCTCTGGGCAGGGTGGGGTACCTTGAGGCAGATGCACCTGTGTCAGGGTTCTGATCGAGCTGGAGGAGAGCCTGGGGGACACTGAAAGCTGCTTCTCCGAGGCCAATAGCCCTGGGCTTACTTTTGAAATGATTGAAAGGGGGAGGAAGGTGATGGGAGGCCCTGGTTAAAAGAAGTGAAGTTATTAAAAGCACCGAACTCTCAATTATAAGATGAGTAAGTTCAGGATTTCCAGGGACAACACAGGGACTATAGTTAATAATACTGTATTATTTAATTGAAAGTTGCCTAGAGAGTCTTAAGTGTTCTCACCACAAAAAGTGGTAAGTATGTGAGGGGATGGATGTGTTAGTTAGCTTGACTGTGGGGATCATTTCACAGTGTGCATGTATATGGTATCCCAAAACATGTACACACACTTTAATAGCTGATAGCTCAACTGATGTTTCTTTTCAGCCAGACTAAGCTTTGAACAAAGGAAATTCATCCTAAAATGCTACTGGAAGTTTGAAAACACTGGTGAAGTACAAATACTGCCTTTATGATTATTCCAAGTGTGTATACACATTTTAACAGCTGATAACTCATTTAATTTTCACTCCTCTTCAGGTTTAACTGATTTGAAATAATAGGTGAAGCCAGACTAAGCTTTGAACAAAGAAAATTTATCCACTAGACTTCTTTATGGTGATACATAAAAAATAAAGTTTATGGTACAAGATGGGTAGCAGTTGATTAATTGAGGGCACACAAACACCAAACTAAATGATTCCTTATGTTTGCGATTCCATTGCTTCAAGTTATCAGCATTGCGTGGACCATAGCGGTCATCAGTTTGAAAATAGGCATTGACAAAAAATATTATTAATTTCTGTGGATTATTTTACATTTTGAAAATGAACTGTATGTTAATAAACACTGACTTTATAATTATTCAAAGTCCATATACATTTTTTGGGACACCCTATATTAAGTAAGAATATTGTACACCTTAAATATATGTATTTTTATTGTCATACTTCAATAAAGCTGGGAAATAAGAGAAAAGCATTAAGCTTTAGAGTCAGGTTGTCTGGGTTCAATTCTCAATTTACCCTGTTATCAGCCAAGTTACCACACACTTCTCTCATCTGTAGAACGGGAATCTTTGCTTCATGTGGGGAGAGTGAGATTATCGATGTCAAGCTCACACAGTAAGAGCTGTCATTCAAGGTTCGGGCAGTGACTTCCCAGAGCTCAGGGTTTCCACTCTTGTCTCTCAGCACTGTTATGAGGAGTCCTGGGGACTCGTTCACATTTAATCCCAATTCCAGGTCGGCTTCATTGAACCATTTACTCCTTTTCGCCTGGCAGGCGGGGCTGTCTGCCCAGCCATTTCACCCTGAGGCCTGGGTGGATTTACAGCTACCCATGCAGCCTGTGCAGTGTTCTCTGAAGGCAGCATGCTGCAGCTATTGCTTTTGCACGTTAAAAACCACATAAAGCAGATTATTTTCTGATGGTGCATTGTCCTCACTGACCTGCATGCCAGCCCTGGGCTGTGAGTTCTGATCCTGACCAGAGCTGCCGGGCTTCCTCTGTGACCTAGGGGGTAGCCACCAGCCCTCTCCAGTCCCACCCTCTCACTGAGCTTCCCCCAGGCTCTGCTTCAGTTTGGGTCATGGTCCTGACCTTAGTCATTCTACCTTAGTCAAGATCAAGGGGTAGATCAGGCTCAGGGTGGGCTCTCCACTGCCCTTCAGTCAGCTCCCTTGACCCATGGTGGGCAGTCACCTTGATCTTGCATCACTGTGGGTCATCATATGTGTGGAGTCATTACTTCAGGTCACAGTGGCTTCAAGGTAGGTGAATCGTGAGAGCGTCTGGAGCCATGGAGTGAGCAAGGTTAAGCGGGAGGTGTGGTGAACAAGGAGAGATGTAGACCTGCCACCAAAGACCATCCACTCTCCCCGCTGTCTCTTCTGGTCTTTATGTTGTGTTTCAGTATTTCTTTGGGAACTTTTGTGTGTAGCAATTTTTCACCACATTTCTCAGAAGTGACTCCCTCCTCTCAGAGAAACATCCAGAGGCTCTGACACCAGGCTTCTCTAGGGTGCAAGTACAAGTACAGTGTTGAGCGAACCCTGCCCCGAGCAGAGACCTGGGTACACAAACACAACACAGATGTGGGAGGATCATGATAAAGTGTCAAGGACAAGTGTCTAATGTGGGACACTTGCCACAAAACTTAACTCCGTAGTTTCGAAACTTGAAGTTCCGCCTGCCCCCTGTGACCCTGCTCTTTCTCTGCAGTGCTGGCACTTTGCCACCAGCGGCGACAGTCTGAAGTGAGAAATGTATGCTATTTTGAGGTCCAGAAACACCCATGAATTTTCCCAACCGTACTTATTGGAAACTATGTTAAGAAATCTAGCCCGCTGGTGTGGCTCAGGGGTTGAGCAGCGACCCATGAACCAAGAGGTCATTGGTTTGATTCCTGGTCAGGGCACATGCCTGGGTTGTGGGCTTGTTCCCCAATGTGGGGTGTGCAGGAGGCAGCCGATCAATGATGCTTCTCTATCATTAGTCTCTCTCTCTCTTTCTCTCTCTCTCTCCCTCCCTCTCTCTCTCTCTCTCTCTCCCTCCCTCCCTCTCTCCCTCTCTCCCTCTCCCTTTCTCTCTCCTTCCCTCTCTCTCCCCCTCTCCTTTCCTTCCTCTCTAAAAATCAATAAAAACATACCTTACAAAAAAGAAAAAAAATCCAACACTAAAAGCAGAGTAGGTAAGTTTATGGAGTAAGCTTTTAAAAGAAATAAGTCTATTGCTTCTATAGCACTCTCACTAAAAATCAGTAGTCATCCAGAGCAATGGAATCCAAAGCTGTTCATTCAAAGCGACAATAAGCTTGCTCTTCTGTCACTGCACAGGAGGACGTCATCTTCCTTCTTTGTCAGTGAAGGCACTGCAGCACTCGGAACCACTTCCTGGGAGTTCTCAGCAGTGGGCCAAGTGAAAGAAGGCTTTAGATGTTCAGACCTTTGAGTTGCGCTTGCTTTACGTATTACACATGATTAATCACGGAAGTGGAACACAGTGTACACCCGAGATTCTGGGAGAGGAACCTTCATTCACAAGCAACTTCCTAACCTGGCAGATTTCAACATTATTCTCAGCAACTGGACAAGGAAAGCTAATAAAGAATGTACAATCATAAATATCCTCCTCTCAACTCAGCTCTTCCTCCAAGTCACTATAAAAGTTGATGCCACATCCCCTCTTGGCATACACTGTGGCCCAGGAATGGCACTGTGGACCCTCCAGTCATAGGATGGTTGGCGATAGATGCTGCCAAAGACAGAAGACACAATTAGAAATAGATGGCATTCTGTTAGGACAGACTGAGAATGAAGGGAAGGCAAAATACCCAAGGGGGGAGGAGTCCCAGAAGCAAATAGAGAAACCATTATTAGGAAGGCAGAGAAGAATAGGACGTTTTGTTGAAAACTATGGAACCAAGTGTAGAATTTTCAGAAATTTGTCTCTGGGCATATTAAGTTTAGTACAAAAATAGCCATGACATTAGGTAATAGATTCCTGAGTGTTTGGGGAGTAGATGGTAGTTTAGACTGCAACGCAGCAGAGGTACTTTAGTTCCTGCGCTACAGTGGTGGGAGAGTGGCCTTGATTTGTCACCAAACCTCCTTGGGTTTGGGTGTTGTCATCTGTAAAATGGGGGAGTTGGCCTGAGTGATCTCAGACATTCGTTCTCACTTGGAAATTCTGTGAGTCCTGACTCTCCAGGTAGAATTGTGTAGCCCCAGCCAGGCAGTCTGAAAATACACCATTAACGAGATTAGAGCAAGACAAGTGAACAGAGTTAGAAGAGTCTTGGTTGACTACAGACAGGGTTGACTAAATCAGGAAGGAGGCTGTTTTGTTTTTATTTCATTTTATTTGCTTTTCACCCTTCTGGTTGGGCCCTGCTACCCTGAGCACCCACACCAGACTCTCATGCTGCTCCCCACCCCGCCCCCAGGCAGCCAATAGGAGCCAGACCCCAGGCTCCATCCTCACGCTGACTAGTCTCCGATTCTGGAAGCCCCATATTTATGTCTCTTCTATTCCCAGGAGGCAACAGGCGGTGAACACAATCAGAGAGCTCACCTCTCACGGCCAGCTCACCCCTTGCCTGCGTGGGAAATAACATAAAAGCAGGCCCCTTGTTTGGTGATGGGCCCATGATCCTTGGGCACCCTAAAACAAGTCCCTTAGCATGGCCTTGGTTTCCCAGGTCTGTCATTGACTACTTAAGTCACATTTCTTCACTGCATTTCAAGCATCTTTATCTGCAAGTAGGAGAGTTGAGGGTCATCCTCTCCCCATCTTAGAAGGTTGCTGACATGTCCCAACGAGGCAGCAGATGTGACATTGCTTAGGAGCCTGCAAATCCTTTCTTAGTAGGTGATGTTCCTGTTGTTATTGTCACACAGACGGGAGGTGTGGCAGGTGTATAATAGATGATGAGGGGGGCCAGGTGCATTTCCAGAGCCCTGCCTCTAAACTGCCTCCCGCCACCCTGAGAAGGACATAGTGGAATAAAGTGAGATTCTTCTCTCCCCTGAATCACATGTGTAGTTACAACATTTATTTTGCTCCAACTCTGTGCTGTTGACTTTATATATTTTGTAGCTTTCCATGTGGCAGACTGGGAAGGGCTTGAAGAAGGAAAGAATTAGTTTAAGTTTGTGTAAGGTGACCAGAAGTCCTGCTTTTGGCGGGACAGTCCTGATTTTTCACAATTTGTCTCGCGTCCTGCGGCGTTTTAAAAAAGTCCCGATTTTTGGAAAGAATGCACGACAAGCTAGGGAACGGCGGGAGCACAGGAAGGGAATGTACGGTTTTTGGCGGCCAAGTGGTCAATGGTGTCCCGCTTTACCAGTGTTAGAATCTGGTCGCCTTACTGTGACTGGCATGGAAAAGAGCAAGGCTGTCCTGGCTCTGTTCACCCACAGAACCTTCTGCTGCTTGCTGCCCAGATCTGGGCGCTATGCTCGCAGGGGACAGCGTGGCTCTCCAGCAACCGTTGACCACTGGCATGTCAGACACTCTAGCCTCTGCACCTTTACACTGGCTGTTCCCCTGCTAGAGCTCTCTTCCTATATTATTTGCATGGTTACTCCCTCCTTTACTCAAGGCCGCATTTCCCATTGCAGCCCCACCCCAGCCCGCATTCCCCTTCCCCTTCCCTGCTGTGCATCTCTGCGTTCATTGATTGCACCACCTCACTGCCACAGGCGTCCCTGCAGCTGACTCTCACTCTCTGAACTTAGAAACTGGGTTCAGATTTGAATAGCAAAGGTTGTATTTTTCTCCTTTATTTTGTTTAGTATCTGTCCTCCTCTCTCTCCATGAGGGCAGCTTTGTTTTTCCTGTTTCGTTCCCTACGGAATTGCCAGCTCCTGGATCAGTGCCTGGCATGTGTCCAGTGTTGCTGAACAGGTGCTGAGTGAATGTCGTGTCCACAGCCCAGATGCTGTGGTGAGAGGGTAGGTGGGACCAGGGCAGGACCCAGAGCAAGAGCTCCATAACAGGAGGGTGAGCAAGTGCTAGCTGCAAAGCTGGTGTCCAGCTGAGCCAGAAAGGGCGTTTATCCTCGATGCCGTGTCCCTGCTGCCTCACAGGAAGGGAGCCGCGAAGGCACAGGACCGACCCACAGAGACTGGGGCTGAATCAACACTGTGTCCATCAGCCCAGGGAGCGGAGGCCATTCCTCACCACCCACAGCTTTGTTCTGTCAACTGGTCTTGAGCCTGGGGCGCATCTGAGTTGTTGCCATGATGGTTCTGAGGCTCAAAAGCCAGTGAGACAAATTGGGGACATCAACTCTTCAATGCAGGGGACCCCAACAAAAGTTAGCCCTTGCGCCCCGTGGTCCCCTGACTCTGTCTCTAGGATGTCACCTGACCTCGCTGCTCATGACCAAGGACGTGTTCTGCCCTGGACTCGGGAGGCCTCATTGGTGGCAGGGATGGGAACAAGAGCTCCAGCACCCAGTACCAGTGTGACAGTGGTCACTTAAAGTGCTCTGCACCTCCATGTGCGTTAATATCTTTTCCGCAGGATTCTTGTGAGGATTAAACAGATTAAGCACTGGAGCGGAGCCTGGAAGATTGTCAGAGCTTCTTGTCTGGGTCTCCCCAAGTGTACAGGAGTTTCTGGCCCATGGGGGTGCCACACCAGTCTACTGGGGAGATGGGGAGGGAGGAGGTGGGTGCACAGATGAGTTCGCATGGCTGCCTAAGACAGAGGGACTGGAGAGCTTCTGTAGCCCGAGATCAAAGCGAGCCTGGGCAGGGTTTTAATCAGCAAGCTTTCTTTGCGGTGATTACAGCAAGGAAGGGAAGGACTGAGTTAGTAACTGTAACTGCAAACACACACTTGGTAACTAAGCAATTTGGCAAAGATCCCCAGGCTGCAGGGAATGTTCCCCTAGGAAATGAGAGCCATAGTGATGGCTTCCTGCAGGGCTTTGTGTCTGAGCGTGGCCATCTTTTCCCTGAGGTCAGAGGCCCTGCAGGTCAGATCAGGTGGACGTGCAGGGTCCCTGGTCCTCCATGGCACAGTGGAAGGTCGCTCTAGCCTGGGGTGTTCTCACCGGCCCTCCCATGGCAGTTGCTGTTTGCCCATCGGCTCCTGTTGAGACCTCGGTCTCTGTGTTCTCTGCGATGCATGCACTACTCGCTGAGCCTTTCCCCACGGAATCTCATAATGCAGGCTTTGCAACAAGTTTTTGAGCTGGTGCCTTTGCTCTTTCTCTGCGATGGAGGTTATGTGGGTCAGAAGAGGAGTGGCAGGAGGCAGAGGAAACATGAGGTGGTCGCACTGTCTTCCTCCCGCATCTGAGCTCAATACCCTATTTCTTGACCTCCCAGACCAAAGGCAGGTGCCCGTGCCTCCCACCTGTCTTCACGGACCAGGGTGACGGCAGCAGAAAGGGAAGTGCCTGTTCATGGGGAATAGCAACTCCCCATCGCGTCATGTTTCCTTCCTCCCAAGGGGAGTCTCTTGTTTTTCCATTTCTTCAAGCAACCATCGTCCTCTCCTTCGTTTGTCATCACTGGCCATAAACCCACTCGCAGAACTTTATCACTCATCATGGACTGGTTTAGGATGCCCAGGCTCAAAACCAATCAGGTTCCCTTTTTCTTTTTTTGTCCATGGCTTGTTTGTTTTCCCCAGTAGGTTGCCTTTAAGATCATATTGGGCAGGGTTGAGATTAGAACATTCATCTTCCATTCAACCCCATGACTGAGACATTTGTCAATTCCCAGAACAGCTCTATCTGTTTATAAAAATTGGTGGTTTGAGCCAGGTTCTTTCAGAAAGAGCCTCCCATTATAAGAATTTTAGATTCTAATGATCTTTGAGTCATAGTTTACATAGATGGAGCTAGAAGCCAGAACCCTCCCGGGATTGACAAGACTTCAATCTTTTCTTTTTAAAATGGATTGTGAACCCCAGAGTTTGGGGCAAGACAAGGTGCTTGATAGGCTGCTCTGTCTTCGTACAGGCTGAGGACACGTGAGTACACAGTGATGGTCCTGGATTCAAGAATTCGTGTACACGCAAGCACAGGTGCTTACACACACACACACCATTCACCCCACAGATCACTGGGAAAAGAACTGTTGTTGCAGGGCGAGTGTGACTTCTTGGGTGTGGTGGGCATGGTGAGAGACGAGTGACCTTCATGTAGCAAAATGAAACATGAAGAGAAAAAGTGTGGCAAAACAAGCACACCATCAGTGAGCTGAGCGACAACCTCATGTGGCCTGCTAGCTGGGCAATTGGAGTTTCAGAAGAAGAGAAGACAACAAACAAACAAACAGATGAAGAAATAATGGCCAAAATGTTCCCAGATTTGATGGAAACTGTAAAGACACAGATCCAGGAAGCTCAGTGAACCTCAAGCACTGATGTCAAGTACTAGGAAACTGCTGGGAGCAAGGTGAGTGAGACTCTCAAATCCCTCCCAGGTAGGGGGAGCCATCCATTTCCTTTAACAAGAACAAATGTAGCTCTCCTTCGTAGAATGGGAGAGACAGCCAGGATGGACCCCATTCTTGAGGGGAAAGCCAGCTCCACAATCCTGAATCTCTGAAATGTTCTGAAGATTTTGGTGCAAGTGTGAATTGTGGAAGAATAACTGAAACCATGGAATAAAGAAAAAATGCACAGAGATAAAGTCAATAGATGAAGGATTATCAGTCCTGGGCTTTATCTGATATTCCGGTTGTTTGTTAGATTCCTTGAGTTTTAGATTCACCTTAAACTTTGGAATGCAAAAATAAAGAAAAGTTCCCTCAAAATTTGATTCCAAATGCCTGTTGACGGCTCAGAGAAAATGACCTAATGATATATTATTTTCAAGTTCCTTTCCTCTAAAATAACCAAACCACAACAGTAACAATAGCAATAAGAAAAAAAACTCACCCAGAATTTTTACTATTCACCTTTAGCTATTTGGAAAACAAAACTTCAACTTTATAACAGTATAGTCTTTCAAGAATAACATGGGTTTGGTATAAAAGCTAACGAGTGAACTCAAGTATCCATGTAAAGAAGCTTCCAAATGCCTGCCTCTTTCTCTCTTTCAATAAGTGTTTTTCCAGGTGGCTTGGAAATCCTGAACTAAGGATACCTTTGACTTAGTGAGGAGAAGGGAACATACAATAAAATTGCAAACCAGAAAAGTGTATTGATTTTTTTCAGTTGCTTTTCCTGTTAGCCATAGAAGTGCCATTAGGCTGTAGTGAATAATGTGTGGGGAAGTAAGGAGAGAAAATAGAGAAATGGCCCTGGCCAGGTGGCTCAGTTGGTTGGAGCATCATCCTGTACATCAAAAGGTTGTGGGTTCGGGGGAGAAACCAAGATGGTGGCATAGGTGAACACTGGAATTGCTGCTAAGGCACAACAATTATAAAATCACAATGAAAAGAAAAAACAGACAACACCCAGACCCACAGGAAGGCTGGCTGAGTGGAAATTCTACAACTAGGAGGAGATTGAGACTCAGAGGAGGTGCGGAAATAAAGTGCAGAGGTATGGAGGTGTGCGCGCGAAGGGGCTTGCATAAAGGGCTCGTGGAAACGGCGGCTTGCGGCTCACAGAAACGGCTCGTGGAAAGGACTGGTAGTGTTTTGTACCAGAGGGAAGCACAAGCACCCAACGGCTCTGAACTCCAGTTCCAGGCAGATTTCTGGGGACTCAGAAACTTACGGGGAGGAGCTGGGCTGTCTAGCACCGTCTGGGCGCCGGGAGGAACTCCAGAGCAGCTTGAGACCCGGTGTCTCTTAGGGCAAGGCTGGGAAGCGGCCATAGCTGGTTGCTCTGCCCTGTAGACTCCCCAAGACCCCGCCCCACCCAAGCTGCGTGCAGAGGCTTTTGCGTATAAAAGGCTGGGAAGCCCCAGGCAGAAGCTAAGACAGCACCTCCTTGGAGATACAAGAGCCAGTGTACTCGGACACACTCAGGAGGCAGGCTTAGTGAGCACCAAAGCCCCTCTGAAGCAAGTCTTGCCCCATAAGGGTGTCTCCAGCATAGACACAGCTGATTAAAGTCAAGATCTCCCACCATAGACACAGCTGATTAAAGTCATGAAGGAGGAAGCAGCCAAAATGTGGAGACAAAGAAACAGGGTACAAATTACAGAAATGGAGGAAAGCAAACAACTGGAGATAGAGTTCAAAACCACGGTTATAAGGCTTTTCAAGAATATTCTAAAGTCTGCCGATAAATTCAGTGAGACCCTTGAGCATATGAAAAAGGACCAGCTAGAAATTAAGCATACACTGACTGAAATAAAGAATAATATACAGAGATCTAACAGCAGATGAGAGGATCGCAAGAATCAAGTCAAAGACAAGAAATATGAAGAAGCAAAACCCACCCACCCAGAAAATCCAAAAGAAAAAAGAATTCAAAAATATGAAGATAGTGTAAGGAGTCTCTGGGACAACTTGAAGTGTATCAACATCAGAATTATAGGGGTGCCAGAAGAAAAGAGAGAGCAAGATATAGAAAACATATTTGAAGAAATAATGATAGAAAACTTCCCCTACCTGGTGAAAGAAATGGACTTGCAAATCCAGGAAGTTCAGAGGATCCCAAACAAAAGGAACCCAAGGAGGACCACACCAAGACACATCATAATTAAAATGCTAAGGGCAAAAGACAAGGAAAAAAATCTTAAAAGCAGCAAGACAAAAGCAGTCAGTTACCTACAAGGGGACACACCTGCGACTATCAGCTGATTTCTCAACAGAAACATTGCAGGCCAGAAGGGATGGCAAGAAATATTCAAAATGATGAATAGCAAGAACCTACAACCAAGATTACTTTACCCAGCAAGGCCATCATTCAGGATTAAAGGTCAGACAAAGAGCTTCACAGACAAGAAAAAGCTAAAAGAGTTCATCACCACCCAACCAGTATTATATGAAATGCTAAAAGGTATCCTTTGAGAAGAGGAAGAAGAAGAAAAAGTAAAGATAAAAATTATGAACAACAAATACATATCTATCAACAAATGAACCTAAAAATCAAATGAATAAAAAAAAAAGTCTGATGAACAGAATAAACTGGTGAACAGAATAGAATCAGGAGCATAGAAAGGGAGTGGAATGACAATTCACAGGGAGTTAGGCGCTGGGGGTGTGGGAAGAGACTGGACAAAAATTGTACACCTATGGATGAGGACAGTGGGGGTGGGATAAGGGCAGTGGATGGGGTGGGAACTGGGAGGAGGGGAGATATGGGGGCGGGGAAAAGAGAAACAACTGTAATAAAATGAACAATAAAGATTTATTAAAAAAAAAGTTGTGGGTTTGATCCCCCTGTCTGGGTATGTACAGCAGGCAATCAGGCAATGTTTCTATTACATTGATGTTTCTCCCTCCCTCCCCCCCTCCCTCCTTCCCTCCCTCCCTTTCTCTCTATTTCCCCCTTTCTCTCCCTCTTTACCCCTTTCTTTCTCTCTAAAAATAAAAACATATCCTTAGGTGAGGATAAAGAAAAGAACGTAGAGAAAGGGCCAAGAGTCCAAACATGAAAGCTTTGTGGACTAGAATTTGGATTTGTCCTGAAATTGTTATAAGGAACCATCGGTGGATGCCAGTGGCTGGTGGTCGGGTCAGACTTGCATTTTATATTATTCTTTTTTATTCAGTCTTTTTTCTTTGCTTTTTAGTTTTGCAAGTTTCCATTAAAATATCCTCTAAGTTCATGGATTCTTTCCTCAGCCATGTCCAGTCTAATAATGAGCCAGTCAAAGGCATTCTTCATTCATGTTATAGTGTTTTTTATTTCTAGCATTTCTTTTTTATTTTTTCTAAGAATTTCTCTCTGCTTTAATACCTATCTGTTCTTGCATGTTGTCTATTTTTTCTAATAGAGTTGTTACCATATTAATCATAGTTATTTTGAATTCCCAGTTGACATTTTTATATCTGGTTCTGATGTTTTCCCTGTCTCTTCATGTTGTGTTTTTTGCCTTTTAAGGTGTCTTGTAATTTTTGTTGAAAGCCAGACATCACCCATCCAGTACTGGTTCCTGTGGAGGTTTCTGTTTGTGGGTTTCTGCTTTAATAAATTGTGATTTTCTGTATCTATATATCTGCCTCTCCAGTTGTTGAGGCAGTGGTTTTCTCTGAGATTTAAGTTCTCTGGTGGCTCTGTGAAATCTTGTTGATTCAGTTTGTTCAGCTCTTTACTTGTTAGTGGGGCAGAATGATGACTTCCAGGCTCCTTACATGGCAGACTGGCCAGACTTACATTTGAGAAGCTTGCTCTGTTAGGACATGGAGGATGGGGGCCAAGAGGAGAGGGGAGGTAGGGAGATCAGTCAGGAGGATTCACAGTTGTCCTAGTGAGAATATCCATGAAATGAGAGAGTGAGTCAGGCAAGGAGAGGAGACAGAATTTGGACTCTCAGGGTGGGAGGGCTTGGAGGCTCACTGAGAAGTAAGAGCTCAAGATTCTTCTAAGTTTTTAGTCCAGGTGGGTGGGTGGATGACAGTATTGATGACTCAGAAGGAAATAAGGATGATCAGGCAGATTTTCTGAGGTTAGTAGAGTATTGAAAGTTTAATTTTTGCATTGATATTAAGTTTATTTAGTGGATTTGACCTGCATGGGGTGGCTTCTTCTTTTCTTTTTCTAGTTTTGCAATTTTGATACCTACTGGAGATAATCTTAAACATGTGCCTAATTTTACTTTAATAAGGATATGATATGAAGGAGCCCTGAATGGAAAGGGAAGAGGTGTTCTGGTTTTTTCTTGGTCCCTGACTAGCTGTGTGGTCGTAAGCAAATGTCAGTGCATCCTGTTTCCCAAACCCCTTTCTGTAGGTGAGCTGCATGGGGATTTCCTGGGTGCTTATTAAAAATAAAAACACCTAGGCTCATCCCAGGTTTACTGAGTCAAGATTTCCCAGGGGAGAGCCCAAGTAGCTCTATTTAAATTTTTTAAAATTTTGACATATTTTAAAAGGCACAGAAAAGATACAAGAATCATACAAAGAATTCCTGAATAACTTCACCTAGATGATCTGAATATTAACATTTTACTTTGTTTGCCTTCTCCCTCTCAGTGCATGTGTGCACATGTGTGCGCATGTGTGTGCACACACACATACATGCACATGTCTCTTAGTATGTAATTTTTTTTTCTGAACCATTGAAGAGGAAGTTACAGAAATCAGACATGATGGCTCTTTACCCTTAAATATCTTTGTTTTACAAAAATCAGGATTTATATAATAAATTCAAAAATTTACTTTATTCAGATTTTGCTGATAGTCCAACAATGCTTTTTATAGAAAAAGTAAACTCAGGGCCTTGCATTCCATTGCCATGTCTCGTTAGCTTCTCTTAATCTGGAACAGTTCCTGAGGCATTGTTTATTTTTTATGACATTGGCACCATTATAGAGTTCAGGTCAGTGATTTCGCAACACGTCCCCCACTCTGGGTGTGTCATGATTCCTCATGACTGGATTTGGATTATTCACTCTGGGCCATCTGTTGTGCCAAGGAGTGATGCTGTGTCTTTCTCTATGAATTAACTCCCGAGGGCCCTGAGTTGACTAGCTCCATTCCTGGCAATGGTATCTTTGGTCATTGGTTAAGATGATTCCTGCCAGATTTCTTCACTGTGAAGTGATTTGACCTTTTGCAATTAATAAGTGTCTTGTAGAGCAAGCATGTCAAACTCTCAGCCCACCATTGTAGAGGGAGGTTTTGAGACAATGTTTCTACTAGTTTTGGCATTCTATTCTTTATTATATATATACTAGAGGACCAGTGCATGAAATTCGTGCACAGGGGTGGGAAGGGTGGGGGGGCCCTCAGCCTGATCTGCACCCTCTCCAGTCCAGGAGCACTCAGTGGATGTCCTACTGATGGCTTAGGCCTGCTCTCCGTGGTTCTCTGCTATCTGCAGGGCCCGCTTAGCAGCTCCTGGGTCACCGCGGCGACAGCCAAGCAGGCCCTACTCTCAGTGGCCATTCCCCAGGACTGGAGGACTCCAGTGGGGCTGAGAGGACTGGGCACCGCCATCTTGTGGCTATGGGTGCCGCCATATTTGTGTCAGAGTGACAGTTAATTTGCATATTACTCTTTTAATATATATATATATATATATATATATATATATATATATATATATATATATATATATTTGACTTCAGAGAAGAAGGGAGAGATAGAAACATCATTGATGAGAGAGAATAATATATCAGCTGCCTCCCGCACACCCCGCACTGGGGATTGAACCCGCAACCTAGGCATGTGCCCTGACCAGGAGTTGAACCGTGACTTCCTGGTTCATAGGTTGACATTCAACCACTGAGCCATGCTGACTGGGGCCTCTCTACTCTTAATGAGGCTTCCAGGGGATTCTGATGTGTTGGCCTGGCCTGGCTTGAGGACCAGTGTTTGGGAACATCTATGTTCATTGTACAGTAAGCTCTGTGAAGGTGGAACTTTGTCCTTCCCCATGTGCTCTTCCAGCATTTGGCCAAATAAGTTTGGCCAAATGCTGGAAGGTGTGCCCAGCAGGTGTTCAATGAGTGGAGAAAAAGAAAACGAGATGCAATTGTATCTTCTCTCTGGGTTGTGTATCATCATCAGTAAAATGAGGGAGATGACCAACATAACTAATATTTTTTGATTGTGTAAGTTTCCTTTTTCCCAAATGAGATGGTAATTCCATTATACGATGCTTTATCAACATGGTAGATTGGGGATGTGTGTGTCATGGAAATAAAGGAACAAAGACATATTTTACAGCTCAGTACATGCCACAGGGAAGGTAGGCTGAAATTGGTTTATTCATTTCTGCTCATTCGATCAGCACATTTTTATTGCACACCTTGTATGTGCCAGGCACTGCTACAGGTGCTGGGAATCCAGCAGTAACAGGTGGGCGTGTCACCGCGGGATCTACCATTTTACTCAGCTGTAGTCAAGCACTTGGTGATGGGCGAGGACAGACCTGCAGAGACATCGCTCTCCCCTCTCAGGTAACTCCTGGTGCAGATAAGGCCTGAGCAAGTCCCTGAGGATCGGGCCAAGGTGTGTGCTCCATGTAGGGAAAGGAGCCTTCAGTTACGAAGAAGGCTGCAGAGCTCAGAGTTGCTGTGAGATTAGGCTCCAGCATTATTCATCTGAATTTTTGATGTATTTGTGTTGTGGAAAACTCACTTTGCGTTGTATTTAAAGGAATGAATCTGATCAGATCCTGTTTATTTCTCAAACCAGCCCTGGGTAAAAGCCAAGATAAACTTTTGATACTTTCTGATTTATAAGTAAGCTTAAGCTGCTTATATACAGATGAATTTTCCAGAATAAAATTAGGTCATGATAGTGAGTTAATTACCACAGTAATGATGTGTATAGTATAATTTAGATGAGTCAATGAATGTCCTACAGTAAACATCTTATAACAGATACAGTTTCCTAAAACAAACGAAATAGCAAGGAAATGCAATTCTCCATAAACAGCCATGCAAAGCAGGCATGGAGGGATTAAGGGTTACATTCCAGAACAGGTAATAATAAGGCTTTCAGGATTTACAAACCAATGTCACTGGAGAAGTTTTGCAACCAAATAGCCTAGTCTCAGTTTGGCAAGATAGAGAATAAGATTTGGTCAAACTGGTTAGCTTTATATCCTTGAGTGTCTTTGAGGTATTTGACTTATAATTGTCCTCCACCTTCTGTGGTAACTTCTTAAATAAGACATACATGTAGGCTCAGTGCTTTGTATTCTCAAAATACTGTGTCAATAGCTTTCTCGTTGTCTTAAGGTCTGTTGATATTTGTGGCCTTTGCTTGCAATGGTTCTTTAACCAAAGCTGAGTATAAGAAGGCAGAGTTTATTGTTTTTGTTTCTACACATCATATTTATTGATAGGTAGATGTTCTATTTCTTAAGCCCCCAGCACAATGTTGTTTTCTGGAGACTACCTGTTAAACTATTAATCATAATTCACCAAAGGAATATAATTCAATGTGGCAGTTTTTCTCGGGGGTCCTTGGTTTTCCTACCTGTGGTCTCTGTCCACTCTTCCTTGGTGTTCTCTGTCTGACTCAATCTGACTCATTCTTCAAGGACATTTCTCCGTGAAGACTTCCTCAGCCACTCCAGGAAGAACTAACTTTTCCAGCCACTCTGCCCCCACAAGGGCCTCACTATGTGCGGACATGTCTCTCCAGGTCCAATGTTTGTTCCATGGTAGCGCATACGCTATCTTATCATGTTGGTGCCCACAGTCCATAGCACAGTTCGCGGCACATGGGAAGTGCTTGGTGAAGTTAATTGAATAAATGAAACAACTAATGAAGGAGGCACAGGGATTCCAGGGAAATGCTTGTCTGAATCCGTGATGATGGAGTGATTGGCGTGAATGACTGAGTGGGGATATTTTGCTGAGTGGTGGAGTCAGAGGGATGGACATGCCCCCATGCCCACTCCCTGCACAGCCCTGCCTTCCTGCCTCAGAGGCAAGGCCCTTGTGACTGTGTCATCAGAAACTGGGGTTTTTAGAGCCATCTTCTCCTGGTTGAGAGACTGCAGATGGTTCCTGCCTTGGTTCCTCAGTATTTCCTGAGATCACTGTCACTTCCACCAGCAGAAATTCCCAGGAAATTCCCTGAATTATCAAACCTACACCAGGAAATCAGAAATCAGGTATAACATGTCAATGTCATATTTACTTACATATGAGCTACATGAACATACCCCCTTTCCTGTTAAAACTCTTCTAAAAGGCTAGGAAAAACCTACCAACCTTTATCTGTAAAGATTGCCAAGAGGAGGGAACAGCAGGCAAGGGATTTGAACACATTAGGAGAAGGGCTGAAGAAGAGAGGTGGCTGGGTCAGTAGAGGAGAGGAATTTATTAATAGTGGCTACAGAGTGCGAACTGGGGAGGGCCAGGCCAGCTTGGTCTTAGACAAGTTAATGGCAGAGCGAACGAGAGACATGCAAACCATAAGCCCAGATGGCTTTTGTGCTTAAGATGATTGTCAGTAATTTTTTTTTCTTTTTAGGGAACTAGTTGTCCAGCTATCCTAATCTGCCCTATCTAGTTAAGATGATGTACATTCATGGCCTTCATTACCTGCGTAAGGGTTTCAAAGTCCTCCCACACACGTTGCAATCTTCCCAGCATCACTTCCTATGCAGTTTTTGCCTGACGTTCCAGACCTCACTCTACAGTTGGCAGGCAGGCGAGAAAATGGGCTCAGCAGGGTCAGTCTTTCTGGTTAACCGGGCCCAAGAGCGCTTGTTTTCAGCCCTTTGGAGGACAGGCAGTATTGGCTCTAACTCTGTGATGTTTTGGAACATTCACAGTTGGCTTCATCTGGCTGTCGGTGTGGGATTTGTACTCACAGCAGATTCAGTGGGACAGGAGCGCTAAGCGGTGTGCCTGCCCAGCAGGACCGCTCATGCCCAAAGAGCTGCCCTCTGATGAGGGTCCTCAAGCTTCCTCTGGCCAGGGAGCCTGCTGTGCTGGTGGGAGGGGAGCCTGTGGGGGGCCGAGTGGGCAGCCTCAGTGAGAGGCAGGACCTTTCGATACCCGAGAACAGCTTGTCCTGCCTCCCGTCTTTGCTCATTCTGTCGTCCACCAGGATGACCCCAAAGGTGAAGATGCAGCTGCTCCTTCCTGGCTGAGTGTCTGCCACAGACACATCGTTTCAGCAGCGTCGATAAGAAGGGCTGCCCTGAGGGGGGTGGGCCCGGGAAGCATCCTCATTGGCTACAAAATCTGGGGGCTGCTCTGGTTCACCTGGGTTCCTGAGGGAAACTCAAGGCTGAGGCTCTAGAATTTTATTTCTCTGAGCATTTTGAAATTTATAGAGAGATTGAGCATAAAGCAGAGTTCCTGTGGCCCACCCCTCCCAGTTTCTCCAGTTAACATCTGGCATTAGTGTGATACACTTGCTACAACGGGTGAGCCTGTGTTGATGATTTATTATGAATTAAAGTGCAGAGTTTACATTGGGGTTCCCTCTCTGTGTTGTGCAGTTCATGGGATTAGACAAGTGGATAACACAGCACGGCACAGAATAGTCTCTCTGTTCTGGAAGTCCTCTGTTTCCATCTCTTCATCCCTCTCTCCGTCTCCTCTAACACCGTCACAGCTGAGAACTCCAGCCCATCTCCTTCTCTAGGAACCAGAGCGATGGTCGATGGTCGTGTCTACTCTGTGTCACTGTGTCTCCAGGGGCGAGTGCACAGGAAGCTGTGGGAGTTTTTGAAGGTCACCTGAGGCGCTTCTGAAAACCTGGGGCATGCCTCCCCTCTTCCCCTCCTCCCCTCCTCCCCTCTTCCCCTCCTTCCCTTCTCCCCTTCTCACCTCCTCCCCTCCTCCTCTCCTCCCTTCGCTGCAACTGGAGATTAGGATTCAGGAGGGCAGGCAGTGGGGTTGGCATGGGTATTATGGAAATGTTCTCTGTGGCATCACAGTACAGGATGTGACCCCCTCAGGGACTGCCCCGAGGAATGCAGCAGGGCAGGCATCCTGAAGGGCCGACAGAGAGAGTGTCCTTGTTCTCAAACCGGGACCCACGTAAAGTCTGCTTCCTTTTCCAGAAACCTCGCATCTCCCTTCCATCCCACCACGCTGACGCTGAAGGGGAAACCTGGCCCGCATTGCTCAAGCGTGAGGTAGTGGACAAGGACAGCGGTAGGCACTGGGCTCGGGTATCTGGCCCGACCCGGAGGGTGGAGCGCAGCTCCCGTCAGCTTAGTTATTCCAGGAGAGGCTGCTTTCCTGAAGGAAAAAGAATCATTCACCGGAGCCTGGCACGGTCCTGACAGCCTTTAATGGGCCCCGCTCAGACTGGCACACTGGCTCCCCACCTCTGTCCCAGTCCAGGGCCAAGGAGGCCCCCAGGGAGAGGACTCCAGGTTGGGCCGGCAGCCTCACAAACACACAGCCAGGAGCTGCCTCTGTGGCACTGCCTGAAGCAGACCCTGTGCCACTCAGCCGGCCCAGGTCTCTGTAACTCCTCACATTCCCACTTGTGTGGACCTGGTCACACAGTGGGGGCCCCCTTACAGCACGGGAGCATTGGCATCTGTATGTGTTCACTTCGCACTCCCAGAGCTCTGAGCCGGCTGGGGATCCTGACACGGAGGAAATTAATCAGCTTGGTGTGAGTTTCGTCTGGAACCCTCCTGCCCATGGAATGATCTGGGCTAGGAGATTTTCCAGCGGGAACATGGATGCTCCCCCTTGCAGGTGTGTCTGTGTCCGAACACTCACATTCTTGTGCTCAAAGATGCTTTCTGCACTTTCTGGTTAAGGGCCTGGGATAGACCAGTGCCTGCCGGCGACACAGGGGTCCCTTTGGGTCTCAGCTGTTTTCACTCAAGAGCCAGTGTCTGGACGAATATCTCGGAGTCCTGCAGGGCAGGCACATGAAGGGACAAGGAGAGTCCTTGCAGAGGGTCACCGTGAGAAGGGAGGGAACGGTGTGGTGACGACAGGCTCCTCCAGAGAGACAGGCTGTCCTGACCATGACTTGGTGTGCGTTAGCACAGTCCGGAGCCACACCCAGCCTCGTTCTCAGGGGGCACAGGGCACCCCCTGGGGACTTCTGAGATCACGTGCGCTCTCTGTCAGCAGGACCTGGGTCTCATTCCTTGTCGACTCCTGACTTTCGATCCCAGTGCCGCCTCTAGCACAGACAACTGACACGTTTCGCTGAGTGACTGTAACCTATGTGCATGAGTTAATAAAACAGGAAATCTCAAAGGCAAACATTTAGCAAGTAAATGGGTTTACCCGCAGCCATAGGAAAGACAGGAAGCAACCACAGAAGACAGGAACTGTGAGAAACAGGGCCGAATCCCCAGCCAGCCCTCAGCATGGAGGACATGGTTTTTCCTATCTGACCCCAGGAAGACATGTAACCCCCAGCCACGCTGGAGAGGGCTCTGCGGGCATCTGGCCATTTGTTGAGTGTGTTTGACTTGGAGAAGGTTCCCGCGCCTGTGAATCTTGCAGTTGATGAATTTGTGCAGAAGAAGAAAGAACTGCAGCAAAAGAGGGTTTATGGCGCCCATACAAGTCGAGGCTGAGATTTCGTGCATAGAGACTGAAATGTGAGAATATAGAGACAAGGGTTCTAGCTTTCTCTGCAGTGGATCTGAGGGGAGCAGACCAGCAGGGACCTGGCGTGGCTGCGGGGCAGTGGACTCAGCATGCGGCACTCGTGCAGAGCCCAGCGTTGAGCAGGGTTAGGCCGAGAGGTCACACGGGTGGCACGTCTCTCAGCTCTGTGACATACAGCTATGCTTCATTCTTCTCATCCCTCGACATGGACCCACTAAACATTAATGACAGAATAGTACAAAGGATTTCTCTCTCCCCTTCACCCACTTTCCACATTTGCTAACGCACACCTGATCTTCTAATGAGCTGTCAGTAAATTTGTTTCTCTTTGACAAAATAACTTAGTTCTCAACCTCTTCTTTCTGCAGAAGCTCTTATCTAAAGAGATGGTTGGTTAACCTGTCCTGGCAGAGGCTTGGAGAACCCCAGTCTGATGACAAGACACGGCTTTGGAAGGACAGTGGGGAAGAAGGACAGAACAGGCTCCTAGCGCAGGTGATCATTTGCGACTCGCCTTTGGGATGTGGTTGCTGTTTGTGGTGACTTCTTGTAAAAGAGCTGGAGTGGAGGATCTGTGTTTATCCAGCTTGTGAGTGGCAAATGCAGCCTCAGGATTCAGTGTTGTTGCTTTTGGTTTTGTTTTTACTCTTCTTTTTGGAAATGGTTTCCGACTTACAGACAAGTTGCGAGAATAGTGCAAAGGATTTCTCTCTCTCCTTCACCCACTTTCCACACTTGCTGTATTGCTCCCCCCTCTCCCCACATACACGTTTCCATAGCAGACGACTAGTGTAGGTTGTCTATTGACTGGGGAGGGGGGTATTGGCTAGGGAGGTGGCATTAGGGAGAAGCTGGTGGAAATTGTGGGGGGCATGAATGTCCTTTGAAATTCACTGTCTTGCTTCATGATTTACATGTATGTGTCTCTGTTGAGGGAAGGTATCTGACTTCTTCTTTTCCATGAACTTCAGGATTTCTTAATGAAACGACGTCTGCTGTTATTGGGAAGGATATACTGTGGTAGTTTGTGGATTGAAGGTTGATGTTGGTTTTTTGGAAGATATTTAAAAAGGGAGGATTGCAGGGGTTTTGTTTTGGGTTTTACTTTAAGAAGCCCAATCTTGTGGATTTTGCTGTGTATGTGTGTGTGTGTGTGTTTCCCGTGGATGGTATTTACACATGTTCCTCTGGGAGGGAGGTGAGCATGCGAGGAGGTGAGAACCAGAGCAGTCCCCAATGCCTCTCCTCTACTGGGGCCAGCCCTGGTTAGCTACACTAATAATAGAAGAACATGCAAATTGTCCGGGATGCCATTACAGTAACAGTAACGACCCAACAGGCTACGTGGAGCGACTAGGCCAGCAAGGGGGTTAGTGAGGGATGACCAAACTATGGAACAGCAAGCTGGTGAGATGACCAGGCTGGCAGGAGGGGTAGTTGGGGGCAAGCAGGCTGGCGGGAGGGTGGGGGGCAGTTGGGGGCGATCAGGCCAGCAGGCAGAGGTGGTTAGGGCTTATCAGACTGGTGGGGGGGGGCAGTAAGGGGCAATCAGGCAGGCAGGCAGGTGAGCAGTTAGGAGCCAGCAGTCCCGCATTGTGAGAGGGTTGTCCGACTGCCAGTTTAGGCCCGATCCGAGGGGTCCTGGATTGGAGAGTGTGCAGGCTGGGCTGAGGGGACCCCCTCTCCTCCCTGCATGAATTTTGTGCACTGGGCCTCTAGTAGAATCATAAATCAAAGACAAAGTTAGCACGGTGGGTTTCTGAATATACTTCGGTATTGAGTGTGAGCTTAATTATTTCAGCCTGGTACTGGAAGCCTCAAACAGAGAGTACACTGAGGGTAACATGATTATCATGATTTTAAACATGAAAAATCCTCTTTCTAAGTGATATTTACTCTTCTGTGTGCTTTGGAGGCCCTCCCAGTTAGTGTCAGTGTGATGGATCACTCATTTAACATCATTTCTCAAACTCTTAGTTCAATGCAATTGGGCCTTTCTTTAAAAAAAAGAAAAGAAAAGAAATTAAGAGTCATTTCATACAGGAAAAAAATTACTTTTGTTTTTTTAGGATGGAAAACATGAAAAAATGAGAATGGATTCTAAGGCCATTTATACATGAACTGGTTTATGGGGGCATGAACAGAGGAGCACTGAGTGAGAGAAGGGGCAGAGGGAAAGTGACAGGGCACATGCCACTGATGAAGACTAGAGGCTGTGGAAAAAGAGTGAGACGCAGGAAGGGCACACATTGCCTGACAGCGCTGACTGTATCCAGCACTGGACCAGTTACTGCATCTAGATCTCAGGGTTACCACAGAGTTTTAGTACCCAGTGCCGGCTCTATCACAGACAATTGACACATTTCACTGAATGACTATAACCCATGTGCACGAGTCAATAAAATAGGAAATCTCAAAGGTTCAACAAGGCAAATGTTTAGCAAGTAAATGGGTTTTACCCACAGCCACAAGAAAGATAGGAAGCAACCAAAAAAACTTCATAGCAATGATGTAAAGATGACGAACACTGCATGAACATGTCAAAAGAGGTCCTTTCTTTTGGTAATAGTGATGGGGTAACTCAGACCAATCATTTCACTGAAAGTAACCACCAAAAAAGCAAGTGACACTTCAAAAGTTCCTCAAAAGCATCAAAGAGCTAATACAATGCTGAAGAACTGTTGGATTAAGATTCAGGAGAAGATGAAAATCTGGGAAAATGAGGTTGGATTTGGGAACATCCGCTTTTACCACAGGGCAACTAAAAACCTGAAATACATGGTCAGAGGATGAGCGGCCCCTTCCCAGTCCTGTGAGACAGGGGACATGAGGCTGGAGCCTGGGGCCGGCAAGAGAAACTTCCTATGTTTTGGCTTCCGATTCAGCAGAGCTGCTTACCCTGAAGATAAGAGTGAAATGGGAGTGTTCATGTAGAAAATTCAAACCTGTAAAGAATTGTGAGTTTGTTTGAGCCAAACTGTTTATAATTGCCAGGAAGCAGAATCTCAATGTGTTGGGATAATGCTCTGGAGAATGGCATTATTTTGTGTGTGTGTGTGTGTGTGTGTGTGTGTGTGTGTGTGTGTTTACCTTGTTTTGTACATTACAATCAAACGAGGAGATGTAAGTGGGTCCCTGAAGTCCACTGGTGATGGATTAAGGAGGCAGGAGAAAGCAAAGTGGGGAAACCACTGGGATTGGATAAAAAGTTAAATGATAGACACATAGTTCTTTTACAAAGGTGGGTGCAGGATAGTTAACAGTCAACAATTAATAACAATGAGGGGATTTGTGGTCTTCACAGAGTGGTGCCTGTGCTTTGAGAGGTCCGGAGAAAGGAAAATTACTTTGACATTCCAACTATATGTTATTGTAGATGCAAAAGACAATAAGGCTCAGTTGAGGTAAAGATTGACTTTTGTCAGGGAAGATACCGGCCTGGGATGTGACTGCCCTCCATAAACTGCTTTTAGTTAAAGTTTTAATTTCAGACCATCCTTTGTGGTGACTTTAGGCCTTTGAGTTTTCAAGACCTCCATGCAGGCCTTCCCTGAGCTGATCACGTCCGCAGAAGTAAAACAGCTCTTGTGTGAACGATGGCCCAGTTCTGGGTCATCTGTGTGACCAAGAAAATCTTATGTCCTGAAGCTGGAATAAAGGATAATGAATTGATACTTCCCAAGGGCTCGGCAGAAGCAAGTGAAAATTAAATCTAAAGAAAAATAACATCTTAAGCTTCAAAATAGTTCTACAAATATTTAAAAATATATGATCTTAAGCACTTATTTAAAAACCTTAAACACTAAGGGATAACCTGAGACTGAACCTAGTTTTCAAGTGTACATTGAACAGATACAAAAACTCGGCTGTGAAGCAAGTCTCAATAATTTCAAGGGATTAAAATGATAGACTCTGTAATGTCAGAACTGGGAAATCACCATATGTTCAAAGATGAAAAAGAAATCTAACCCACAGGTAAAAAAACCACACACAACAAAAATATTTTCCAAACACATGGGATGTAATAAAAACAGTGCTTAAATGGAAATCTTCACCTTAATATGTTAGGAAAGTATGTAAGCTAGAAAAGCGCAAAGAACTAACTGTTCATCTCAAGAAACTAGAAAGAGAAAAGCAAAATAAATGGTAAGAAAGTAGAGGAAAGGGAATAATGAAAACAAGAGCATAAAATACTGAGATAAAAAACAGACTAGAGGAGATCAACAAAGTCAAGAGTTGTGTTTTTTAAAAGAAAAATTGATAAACCCTGGGTGAGACTGATCAATAAAAACTTAAGGTACAAATGTCAATATTGGACATGACAAAGGGGACACGAAGGCTGAGGATTAAAGGATGAGAGTGAGTTGGGAGGTGATGAAGGGTTAGGGGCATCCACATGAGCCAGGCCAGCCTGTGCCAAGGATAGAGGCCAGTGAAAGGTGGCGGCAGGGAATGGTAGGATGAGAGGCAAGCCAGGCCAGGGAAGCCCTGATCGGAAAGCTAAGCTGAGGAGTTGGCTCTATCTTGACAGTCAAAGGTTGCCACTAGGCAGGAAAGAAGGGATGCAACAGATTTCCCTGTAGACCGATGGTCCTGGCTGCATTTGGGGGAATGATTAGGAGGTGGGGGAGCCAGGATGCAGCATGGAGCAGGAAAGGCCAAGTGAGGAGGCAGATGCTGCCATTCAGGCAGGTAGGAGGAAGGCGGAACCAAGGCAATGACTTTGGGGTTGGAGCAGGAGGGACAGTGGGACACATCCTGGAGTGGAGCTGAGGAGAAAGGGCATATTTCTAGGAAATGCCAATATTTAAGGGGTGAAAGGCTAATGTCAAATCGGCAAATGGGGTGCAGAAGAAGATGAAACAGCTGCCCAAGCGAGGGGATTTTGAGAGAGAGGAAAAGGCGCAGTGTTCTGTGCTACTGCATTATGTTTGGCCTTGTGACACCATTGGTGACTTTAGAAAGACTTCCGGGAAAAGTCTAGTTGCTGGGGTTGAGTGCCTGGAGTTGGGGTGAGAACATGGCTGGGAGCGAAGGAAGGAGAGAGCACAGCCTCTGAAGGCAGCGTGGGATCACAGATTTGTAGAAGATGGAAGATGCAGTATTTTCCCCATCTTTGAACCTTCCACCTGAAAAATTAAAATTGGTGACTTACGTTGTATGACTAAGACTTTCCAGCGATGTCCAACCAAGTTGTTCCGTTTCTTCCCTTATTACATATTAATAGGGAAATGTTTTTAATCCTGGCCTCACAATTATTCTCTGTTTATACGTCTGGTTACCTTATTTACCACATAAGAAGATAGGAAGACAAATGTTTTTAAGAATTGCAGAAGACCAAGAGACAAATTCAAAAGATCAGCATGACTGTTTCTGCCAAGGAAGCCTATGAAATGTTTAAATCAGAAATGGCCAGCTTACATGTCAGACTGCACTTTCTAAATTTTAGTTTTTCCCCGCCGGTAACACATTACAATTGAAAGATGCCCAAACAGATGTTTTCTGTTATATGGATTCAGTTCCAAAGGTTTCTTCATATGCTGCTCACAGACAAATAATCCCCAAGGAATTATAGGGGCCAGTAATTTTCATTTTTGTCATTGCATGTGAAAATATTCCAGGCTACTTATGTTAGATTAATTTTGCTTCTCAACAGAATTATTATTAAGTATGGATCCTGTCACCATCCATACCCATTTTATAATTCTTATGCCTTACCCTGTTGCAAAAAATCTCATTCATTTTATAGCTGTGAAAGAATTTATTCATTTTCTGTGGCTATTGCGAATCCCTCTTCCTCAACCAAATTACATCCTGCTGACCGATGGAGTCCTCACCAGAGGTGCTCAGCTTGCCCAGCTGTGTGTTCAGGCAGACCTATCAACACAACAACGCCAAAGCTTTCTTGTTGGATTGAGCTCCAAAAGGAAATATTTAGAGTCCAAAATAGTGAAAACATTGTTTCCACGAAGAGAACTGGAAAAAGCACTATCTAGTTAGACTTGTGAAAACTAATAAACAGAAGCCTCATTTAAAATGGAGCCGGAGGCAGGAAGAGAACTTTCAGGCATGTGACTTTCAAGCACAGGTCTGACCCCTCGCCCCCATGAAGAGAGGTACCTGCATCTCCCACGGGAAGTGATGCTAGCCAACCTCTGCAGGAGGAAGGGAAGATTTCTTCTTGTCTAGTAACAGCTCAGCCAATGGGAAGCTGCCATAACTCAGCCAATGAGATGTTACTCTATTTGGAACTTTTAGTTCCTCCAATGGAATCTTTGTTTACAACAGACCCTCCCAAGCCCTAAAAGAGCATGAGCGTTTTGTGGATTTGTGTGTGTCTCACCATGGGACTGTGTGTCACAAATTACAATTCTTTGTGGTTTCTGAATAAACCCATTGTACTGGGGAAATATCTGGCCATCTGTCTGTCTAAGGTCAACAGACTCCACTAATAGTACTTTAAATCTTAAGTTGTTATGTCTCAAAGTCATTCTCCAGTCAGAGCTTACTGTGAATAATGTCGTGAAAAACAAAGAATAATCTTCTCCATGGATCACAAGCACTGACCCAAAGAACCGAGAGGAGATGCCACTGACCACGTGAGAGGGACTGAGCAGCTCATTCAAAATATCACCTTCTGGGGGTCAGGACTCTTGAGTGCTATTCAGTAACTTCTTTTGTGATCATCATGGGTCTTTTTATTCCTCAGAAAATAAGGGCAGCAGAACTGGGAAGATGGCTGCTGGGGTGCCTTCCAGGTCTAATGTGGGACATTAACTGTAGAACATGGGCTGAGAAGTTGAAGTTCCTTGCTCCAAAAATAGAGGTTTCTTGCAACTTCTGCTGCAGGTAGAGGTGAGGAGCAGGTGAATCCTCTCTCAGTGTTGTGTGCCACAATGTGTGTTCAGGCACACCTATCAACACAACAAGAGAGCTATTAAAATGTTGAAGATCTAGAGGAAAAGACTTAAAAATAATGAAAAGAGGTGCATATATGCACCCCTATGCTCATATCAGAACCATTTCCAATAGCTAAGATCTGGAAACAGCCCAAATGCCCATCAGTAGATGAGTGGATGAAAAAAAAGCTGTGGTACATCTACACCAGGGAATATTATGCAGCAGTAAAAAAGAAGGAACTCTTACCCTTTGAGACAGCATGGAGGGACCTGGAGAGTATTATGCTAAGTGAAATAAGCCAGGCAGAGAAAGGTATCACATGATCTCACTCATATGTGGAATCTAGTGAACAAAATAAACAGATGAAAAAAATAGATCCAGAGACATAGAAGCATGGAACAGACTAACAAACCTCAGAGGGGAGGTGAGGGTGGGGGATAGGGGTGAGAAGCGTTTAACCAAAGAACTTATATGCATATATGCATAACTCATGGACACAGACAGTAGTGCAGTGGAGAAGGCCTGAGGGCAGGGGGAGGGTACATGGTGGACGGGGTTATGGGGAGGGAAAGGGGGGATATCTGTAATACTTTAAACAATAAAGATTTAAGTTAAAAAATAATGAAAAGATAGGTAAATCTTGTGATGTTTCTATGGAAGCTCCGAGACAACTACTTTCAGTCTTCACATGAATGAAGAGATACGGTTTAGAGCAGAACAGGAATAAGAGGAGTCCTTCTATGCTCCTGCACTGCATGTTAGCTCCATGTTAGCTCCATGTTAGCTCCATGCTAGCTCCATGCTAGCTCCATGCTAGCTATTGGGAAGAGCTTCCTAACCCGAAGGCCCTGAGCTGTCAGATCACATTGCCAGAAGGATGACTTTATTTGTTGAGGGTTGGAGTTCTTCTTTGGGGAGCCTATTCTTCATTGATTGCCACCTCCTCTTTTTCGGAACTCCTTTCTCTCGATGAGAACCTTTTTTGCAGCCCCTTCCCTCGAGGCTCCCTCACCACCACTGCAGCTTCTGACCCTGGCAGAACCCGGGGGTGGTAGCTCCTTTTTCTCCTGTTGCAGTGGAAGCTCTCAGTCCTGCATCTCCTTCCTGAACTACTTGCTCTGTGCCAGGTGCTATGAGCTCATCAGACCTACAGTCAGGCTATTGGGCACTGGTTTGGACAGGCATCTCCCTGGGGTCAGTGGAGAGCAAAACTCTACTCATTTTCAAAGCTGTCTTTATTTTAAAATTTGCCCTTAAAAAGCAACTGGACAGAATTTATTCTTCTCAAAGCAGGCTTCTGTTCTTCAGCAGTTATGCCAAGTGGTTTCTAAGGAGACACAGAAACAGTGGTAGAAAGCGAAGGCCATTGTACAGACCTGTTACTCCACTTGAGGCCAGTCAAGGGTGTGGGCAGCAAGACCTTGGATCAGTCTCTCCCAAGGTCAGAGTCAAGCCTAGGACAAGGCTATTCGTGTCTCTCTGTCCCCACACCACATCCAAGGTCCTGTCAGTGTTCTGTGAAAGCAGGATACACTTCGAACAAACACTGAAATAAAGGAAGCAGCCACATTTAAACAGGAAATCTTTGCTCATTCCTTTCCCCATCCTTAAAATCATGTTCTTCTGTTGCCGCTCAGTGAACGCTGTGCCTCCTCCATGAAGCTTTCCATGAACTCCACCTGCCTTCTCTTCTCTCTCTCTCTCTTCAAAGCCATGTTCTTCACTCAGGGGCTGTCTTCTATTGCCAGCTGTGCTAGACTGTTCGGAACTGACTTGGTCAAACTGGGAGCTATGATTCCTTGAATCTCTTCCCTGGGTTGGAATTGGCAAAAGAGATTTGGAAGGCAGGGGTGAAGCGGTGGCCATTACTTTCAAAAGTTCATTGTTGCCAAGTCTGGGGACAGACAGATGCAGAGCTTCCCCGTAGCTCCCAGCTTGTGCTGGGTCTCCTTCATTCTGTGTCCAGCACATCTTCCCAGCTGCTGGCCCAGTTGATGAGCAGCATTTCCAAGCCCACCGCCAGGATGTGGACCCAGGAACGTGGAGGCTGTGAAGGGACTGCTGCCTGCCCTGGCTTCTCAGGTTCCCTGCAAGCTCTCACTTCCCTACCAGAGCTGGTGCTCAAGTGCTCCAGGTGACACTCCCACTTGGCCTTCTGAGCTGGCCCTCTTTAGCGTCTCCCACATTTATGTAAGGTCTAATTCCCATGGAATCCCTTATCCCTGAAACATGGCTTAGTTTTTCTGACTGATATGCCAGCCAACCCTCCCAGACAGGCTTTGAGCCTGCTGAGTGAGGGCCATGTCTTCATCCAACTCCTTTATGGCGCTCAGGGCACTGTTGGGGACAAGTAGATATTCAGTGCTGTTTGCGGATTGATGGACTGGAAAAAAGTCTACAACTGCTTTTGGCTAAATGACTCTTCCATTACTTTCCCTCTCCCAGAGTTGACAGATGGAGACCCCAATGTAGGAACCTGCTGCTAGATTCCTGGCATCCAGTGAATTAGGTGTCAGTCAGAGTTTCTGTGTGAAGGTCCACCATCATTTCTTAGGGCTTTGCCACAGGAAAATGGAGGGTGACGTGATGACTGAACCCATTTTCTCTTTCCCTTTCCATCCTGCCAACCAGCTCTCAGAGGCAGCCCTTTTTCAGAGGAGAGATGAAGGCAGGGAAACCCATGTCCACTAGTGCTGAGGGCCCTTGCTTCCTGGGTGGGTGGTTGGAAATAGTAACTACATCTGAGGAACAGCGCATAGACTCCTGGAGCTCCTAGTAGACCCTGTGTTCATGAGATGGGCAAGTCTTTCTGCAAGGCAAGACCACACCTGAAAGTCTCATAGCCCGACGAATGCGACAGACAGGCTACCTGCCGTCTTCCCTCCTTGCTTCCCTCCTTCCTCTCTTCTTTCCCTTTTGAAACCTTATTCATCTCAACGTTATATACTAGGTGCTGACCCAATAGAGAGAGCAACCTGGCAGTAAAGTCAAAGTCCAGTAAAAGAGTTATTTTAAAGTCCTGGAGGGACACCAGACAGATGTCAGGAGAGAACCTTCCCCAACGGGGGGCACCTTAGAATTGCCAAACCAGTTCTCTCACCGGGACCTACTCTGGAAAGGCAATGCATAACCTATGGACACCGACAATTTCTGTCTGGTCATTTTTAATAGTCTTGTGCTGCTTTTTCATTTTAGTGATTTTATATTTAATTCCTTCAAGCATTTAATACAGGTACACGTCATCAGACAAATTTTTAATATCTAAAGTTTTTGGATGGGCTCCTAAATATGTTTTGTGTTTCTATTAACTTATACCCGTGACCATGTTTTCCTTGCAAATCTGTGAGCTCCAATTTGATGATCTCTTCCTATTGGGGAATCGTGAGAGTTCAGGTGGGTCTGTTCCTTCAGGAAAGATCAGCATCTGCTTCTGCACGGACCCAGGGCATATAACAGTTAGTATAAAGTCCATTTTATCTGGGACCCAGCTTCATAGAGGGAGGGGGTCTGAGCACTTTTGGTGGAGCCCGACCTCTTGCTCCCCCGGGGCTGTTTCCCTGGATAGCTCAGCTCGAATGAGGCCACAGAAGTTTGCCTCCTTTGCCCAATTTTCAGCATTAGCACTGAACTGTAATTATATGCTAGTGATGTATAAATGGGCACCGCAGATGAAAAAAGACACTCAAAGCCTGTTCTATTAAGCATTCTTGAAATTGCTCTGTAAATGTCAGAGCAAGACTTAAATAGTTTTCAACAAGCTGAACCCAGATATAGCATATACTGTCTTGTTTATTTTTGTGTCTTTTCTTTCTAGAGCAGATTTCAGACTGTCCTGAGGCCAAACTTGTTTAACTCTAAAGTGTTCCGTGTTGGAACCAACTATAGAAGGTTAACATTGAGAAGTAGATGTCCATCCCACTAGTTGAGGAAGAGAAGTCCTATTTATGTGTAAAGGCAGTGAGTAAGATGTAACCAGGCATCCTTAAACTATGGCCCGCGGGCCACATACTGGGTGTTTTTGTTGCTGCTGCCTGTCCTGCTTAAAATAAGATATGTGCAGTGTGCTAGGAATTTGTTCATAGGTTTTTTTTTTTGTTTGTTTGTTTTTTAACTATAGTCCAGCCCTCCAACGGTCTGAGGGACAGTGAACTGGCCCCTTGTTTAAAAAGTTTGAAGACCCCTGATGTAACCAGTCTAGTCTTTAGAGATACCCCAAAGATAAGGGTGGGGAAGATGGAACAAATTATGAAACAAATTATGAAGTTGCAATACCTGATGTTAATATAACCAATGAAAAAGCAAAGGTAACCTGAGGAGGAGCTGGTGTAATTTTTAGAACTACTGTCACATTCTTCCTGTCAGTAAAGAGCTTCTAAGTTCCTTTACATGGTGACTGTTTGAAAACTTGGTAAATACAAGTCTCAGCAACACAAGTATTGCCAGGATCAAGGAGTATCAAAGGTGCCAATCCCAGATCTATAAGGCTCTACAGATATTTAGATAATTAGATAATATTGGTTTCAATATTCTCATTGTATAATGAGCCGATGTTCATTAGTCTTCCAAAATAAGAATTCTTTTGCTGCCTTATCCAACAAAAAAAGTTCACTGGCTCTTTTGTTGGTCCCTACAATGACAATTCTGAGATGGTGTTACTGAGGGCTCCCCCACTGGATCAAGTGAATCATGATGACACATTCAACACCGGACTGTAGTCATATCTATTTTTCCTTCAGAGTTCTGCTCAAAAATGACCGCCCTTCCTGATGCCATCCTCATTTGCCCCAGGGCCAAGGTGATAGCTCTTTGCTTGTTTCATTCTTGTTCTCCTGCCTGTGTGTATGCCAGGCTGGTGAGTGCTCACCGACAGTCTCCCTTTCCCACTGGACCCTGAAGCACCCCAGGCAGGGACCAGGAGTTTGTATCTTTGCATCTCCCATGCCACATGGAGCGGAGCACACCCTGGCCCTCAGTGGCCACTTCTGAGTGCATTCATGTCCCTGGAGGCCTCCGGGTGCATTGGAGGTCATTATCAAATGAACACTCACTGATGATAAGCAGCTCCCACCGCTCTCAGTCTGTGTTCTGTCCACCTAACTTCCTGATGTGGCCTCTGACCTCTTTTCTGGGTGAGTGGCTAGCACTGTGCTTCTGTATTACTCCTCAGAGGTGTCCTGGATGTTCATGCTTTCATCTCATAGAAAAACTTGCCTTGAACAATTTTTCGATGCAATAAAGTAAAAATCTTTATATATATATATGTAAATATATATATATATATAAATACATACTAGGGGCCCGGTGCACAAAAATTTGTGCACTCGGGTGGAGGGAGTCCCTCAGCTCAGCCTGTGCCCTCTCACAGTCTGGGACCCCTCAGTGGATGTCCTATGATGGCCCCAGTCTGCCAGGCGCCTTTTGTGTGTGTGTGTGTGTATGTGTGTGTGTCGCCACTGGGGACCTGCCCCCAGCTGCATCTGAGGCTCGGAGCAGTCCTCCTGTGTGTGTCTACCTGCTGGGGACCTGCCCCCAGGCACACCGTGGAGGCTTGGAGCAGGCACCCCCTCTATGTTGATCTCTCAGACTCTTGCCCTCCCCTGCATGTTGTTCTCTTTTTTGAGCTGTGGCCAGGGCTG
>PVJC01009782.1:0-45142 GCA_004026665.1 Murina feae
TCTATAATAATAAAAAAAGCTTTATATGCTAATTAAACTGATGTCCTTCAGGACAAAGCCTGCTGGCGGCCTGCGAGAAGCCTGGGTCTCGGGTACCAGAGGGAAGCTGGTGCCAGTAGCTGGTGGAAAGAAGACCTACGCTTGCACGAATTTTGTGCACTGGGCCTCTAATAATTAAAGGATTATTAGTCAATACATAAAGCACCCTTATCATTCAGTAAAAGTTTAAAAGATGCTTGAAAACATGAAAAATCGTTCCTTCCATAAGAGCTACAAATGCTCATTACATACTTGCAGAAGTGCTTGTCCCATTAGGAAGGAAGGAAATGCTGTTTTAAGTGAGAAGAGACGTCGTTGTTGGCCGATCGAGTTAGTACGGGGTTTTGGAAGAGGTGATGGCCGCTGTTGGCCTGGTCGTCGAGAAGGGCACTGCTCCTGTGGGTGTGCGAGGTATTCTGGGGGAAACACGGCCAGGGCGAAGTAAACCTTCCACCGCGTTCACCCTGGGACCCAGGCTGGCCTAGCTCCCAGATGTGTGTCCCACACACACGATCAGAGCTGCGCGGTCATCTCCCGGGGGGAGGGAGAGAGGGCAGACAGGGATAAAAATAAGGTCTGGGACAGCAGTGTGAGCAGCACAGGCCTCCCCCAGTCTGCAGACCTTGGCATTTCACCCCGCACCCCTTCAACGGAGTGGAAGGGATGTGACAAGAGTAGAATAAAGCAGGCAAGGACCCGGGAAACGTAAGCGCAGGAAGAGCCACAGGTATCAAAATTCAGCCGGCACCGTTATTTTCCAGGTGCTGTTAGAACAATTACGGATGGACACGGCTTGTTACAAACCGCTTGGGATGGAAGCTGGCGCGTGGAGTCCTCCTCTGCAGCTGCCCCTGCAGTCATTTCTGTGTCTATGTTTGGTCCGGGCCGGGGCAATGTGGGCAAGCAGGGAGCTGGCACTGCTCTGGAGATGCCCCTGTGTGTCTGTCCTGAGACCTCTCTGCCGGCCGGGGTCGCGCTTCCTGGGAGGGAGCCTGGCCGAGCGTCCTGGGAGTGGCCGTGTTTTATTGCCTCTCGGCTCCTGGGTGCCCGCCAGGACCTGGGCCAGAAGTGCCAAAACGCTGCGAGGAATCAGACCCGGGTGGGGCTGCCTCCCTGCTGCCAGCTGCTGGCTCTGCAGCGGAGCGCTTTGTGCATTCTGTAAGAAAACATGTTCTCAAGAGGTCTCCCTTTCAAGCTGGCAGCCTCGAGAAGTCGGGGGAGCTGGAGTCAAACTTTTCAGGGAAGGTCTGCGCTTGGATCCTGCTCTGCGTGCAGTGCGGCCTCCTTCTTGTGGGGCCTCAGCGGGGTCTCTGCGGCAGCTGATAATGGGCCACGGGGAGGGGCGGAAGCCTTGCTCCCACAGCACCTCTGGTGGGTTCAGAGGGTGCGCTGCATGGGCGGCAGGTGATGCAGGGGAGCCGCCTAGGGAAGGGATCAGGACCGTCGGTTAAACGCTGATCTGTTCTCCTTTCTTCTGGAAAAGTAGCAGCTTTCATTCAGAAAACGGTAGCTTATCTAATATAAGTCATTTTTGCCCAAATTGTTGGGATGGTCTCTTTTTCCTCCTGACCATTGCTGTTCTGACTCTCCTCCTCCTCCTCCTCCTCCTCCTCCTCCTCCTCCTCCTCCTCTCCCTCCTCCTCCTCCTCCGTCTCCTTCTCTCCCCCCATCTTCTTCTTTAATATATTTTTTATTGATTTCAGAGAGTGGAAGGGGGAGGGAGAGAGGGATAGAAACACCGAAGAGAGAGAATCATTGATCTGATGTCTCCTGCATACCCTCTACCAGGGATGGAGCCCACAGCTTGGGCATGTGCCCTGACCGGGAATCAAACTGTGGCCTCCTGGTTCATGGGTCGATACTCAACCACTGAGCCACACCGGCCAGGCCGTTCTGACTTTCTGACGGGCTGGCTAAACATCCCTGTGTAGTTGGCGTATTCCTGTCGAGGCCCCTCCAGTGCTTTTCATGGAAAGTTTGTCATCTTTCCCCTTTTTTACTTTTCTTATTTCCCCCGTTACTCGGCGTTTTGCTGGTATAGAAAGAGGTGAGCAGTGGCAGCGAAGGCGGCTCGGTGAAGAGAGAACCACGTGCCCCCTGCCCACCTGGCCGCGGGGCTGGTCCTTAGGTCGGAGCGGCCCAGGGTGCCTGCGTGAGCCCCGCAAGCTGGGAAGGGACTGCCTTCAGGAAGCCCCGTACTTGCCACATTTCCTGTTTTTGTCGAGGGAGCACCTTCACCCACGAAAGCAGAAACGTTCATCTGGACCGAGTCTTGGGACGACGGGCGATCTCTGTGAAGTGGCGCAGCCATGAGATTGCCACGTTCCCGACATTGACATGAAGCTCCCGGGGTGGCGTTGACTCTCAGGCCACCGACGCGTTTCCCAAAGTGCCCACTGCAGTTCGGGAAGTTGCGTTGTCCCGGTCCTGCTCTGGAATGACGTCTCACGCACGCATTCCCCCTCCCCCCACCCTGGCAGACGTCGTTCCGTGGCAGGGAGTAGAGATGTTTAACGTCTGTGGGGAGAGGCTGCGGCCTGGTCGTGTCTCGGGCGGGATTATGCGACATCAGTGCTGCTGCTGCAGCGAACCCGGGGAATTTCTCAGAAGACTCGCCGGGAACGCAGCCTCGGGTTGTCTCTGTTGGAGGTGAGAGCTTTGCGTTCCCATCGTTGTTCCAAACCGGATGGGTGCCGCGTGTGATCGCGGTCAATGAGCATCAGCGCGGGCACTGACCTTGAACATGCAAGTTTGGCTCAGTGGATAGAGCCTTGGCCTGCGGACTGAGGGGTCCCAGGGTCAATTCCAGCCAAAGGCACGGACCTCGGTTGCAGGCTCCTGGCCCTGATCGAAGTGCATTCACGAGGCAACCCATCCATGTGTCTCTCTCACATCGATGCTTCTCTCTCTCTCTGTCTTTCCCTTTCCCCTCCATCCTGTCTACAATCAATGGAAAAATATCCTCTGGTGAGGATTAAAAAAAAAAAAGTTCCAGCTGCCAAAAGAGTTTGCTTTGAACCGAAGCTTCATCCCAGGTCAGAGGGGAGGCTGGAATTAGGGGCAGATCTAAGTGCCCTGAGATGGCGGTGACACTGGCCCGAGCAGTCCCCGAGCCCGAGACACACAGCAAGCAGAGCCGCCCGCAGCCAGAGCGCCTGAGGCCAAGGCTGTGGACTCTGGAGATGTCATGGATGCAGGTCTCTCGGACACCCCGGCGGGCGGGTGGCGAGGGTGGCGTGTGAGCACATCGTCCCCCCCGGCCTGTAGGCTTCCCGGAATCCTGAAACACGTCTTCTGAGCTGGCAGATCAAAAAGCCCCGGATACAACCTGGAGAGTTGCCACAGAAAAGCAGTTGTCAGCGGAGAAACAAGCGCATATTGTCTAAAGAGATGACATTCTCTTTCTCCGTCGCCAAAGGCAAGTTCTGTTCAATGTTAGCGAGACAGGCGCGCCTCTCGCAGGGCGGGGACCGGCTTGGCCCAGCAGTGATCCCCGCTCAGCCCCGGAAAGGCTTCATTTGTTTCCCAGAAATCAGAAGGAACAGACATTGATTGGAAACATTGCAACGCGGAGCGGGGAGTGGATTGCAAGTCCGGGAAAAAAACGACTTGAAGCGTTTGTAAAGCCCTGGGTGGGTGGAAACGGGGGGTCAGACGAGGCTCTCCCCTCCCCACCGCCTGCCCGGGGAGCTGGGCTCGTTAGCTGCGTGCACGGGGATGCGCAGGGATGCGTGTGGAGGGGACACGCCTTTCCACGGGTTCAACACAGAGGAGCAATTAGATGTGACTGAGTCCCAGCAGGTAACAGCCAGAGAGGAACAGCCCAGGGGAAGCTTCCAGAAAGCGTGCGGCGGCCGGAGGCAGAGCTGCCAATAACGAGCCAACAGCCCGTCTCCGGAACTGCCGCCGCGTTGCATGCACGGCAGATGCTGACAGCCTCGCCAAGGCCCCGAGAGGGAACGCGCCTTGGAAAACCGGGGCCACGCGCGTGGAGGCTCCAATCAAGTTGCCAGGTCCCACGGCCTCCCTTCAACGGTGCGGGGCGTGGACAGGCCAGGTGTCTGGGTCCGAAGGCTGCCTGCTCCCCCTGCCCCCCCTTCTACAAGCACCTGGGTCCCAGGCACTGGGGAAAGCAGACAGCCCCCCCTCAATCTAACACCATGCCACAGACGACCCTTTCTGAGTCCCTTACACGGGTTCATTTTTATGGATAAAACCCGATTTCTCCATTTTTCCCTTTCCTCTGGGGAGAGAGGATTTTATCAAAGTGCGTAAGGAACACGCACCATGTGTTAGGAAAGTAAAACGCGGGCGTGTGGGGCCAGCGACTGTGATCATCCCTCCAAATGCTCCAAACGGACATAACATAAAAGCGAAACGGCAGCGCCATTGACGGGCTTTTCGGTGTCATGATTATTGAAAAGAACGCACTCAGGCACATCCATTTTGTCGTGGACAATGCGCGGGCATCTGAGCGCCCTCCGACGGGCCCTTTCCGATGGGAACGAGGTCCGCGGTTCACGGTCAGGGTGTCACTCATGGTAAATGCCTTCTCCCAGGGCAGCCCTGGCGCTGCTCCCTGTGAGACGGGGGTCGGGATGTGGGTTGTATGGTCCCATTCACACCTCTTGTGGGATTGCACATTGTCTGCTCTGGGAAACAGCCTCCTGGGAAATGGGGGAGAGAACTCAGGGGTGGGAGCGGGCGGGGGTAGGGAGGGTGTCTGACCCACCCGGCTGCACCTCTGTGCTGCCTGGAACTTACTTTCTGTGTGAATGGAGTTGAGGTCTTTGAAGTTCGTCTGGACGTTGTAACGTTCCCCCTGCTCTCGGCTGCCTTCCTTTTGGACTTAGTTTTTGGACTGTGGCAATCCTACCCCCTCATGCTGGGGGAAGGGGGGGAACCTCACTACCCTGCCCTCTAGATTTCCCGAAGGGTGGGCCTCTGGCTGAGATGGTGCAGGGTCAGAGGCTCCGAGGTCTGCGTTATTCTCAGCTTCTCCGGATGAATCGTCTTGACATGATGGACTAGGCTTTGTGCGGCCCTTGTTACCTCTCCTACATCTGTTTATGTCAAGCCCCTGACGATGACAAATGCACGGGAAGGCGAGACTCTCTGATCGCCACTGTCCTACAAATACACGTCCTCCGTGGCTGTCCTGCGGTGGAATTGCAGAGAATGGGTTCCGACACCACCGTGATGTTGAAATTGCTTTCGCTGGAGTGCGAGCCTCCTTGGAGGGTGTGCGATGGCTGACGGGGGCGTGGGTACAACTCAAGGGGGGTCCCCTTGCCTCTCAATCACAGCAGCTCCACCATAAAATGGTCACCCGCTTCACGCACAGGGATTTCGGGAAGTATTTTAGCTGCGAACAAAGGGGGAGGAGAGAGGGTTGCTGAAGGGACAGCGTGTCTTTCTGAAGTGGCGAGAGAATGTTCTAGAGTTGATTGTGGGGATGTTTGCATGTATCCGTGAATTTACTGAAAAACCCTAACTGTACACTTTAAATGGGTGACTTATGTGGTGTGTGAATCGCTGCTCAATGAAGTCGTTTAAAAAGAGGATTGAGCTGGGAAGTTTGAAAACCCGTTTACTGAGATCTATCCCTTCAAATCGAAGAGGAAAGAAAGGAAGCACAGATCAAGGTCTAGTTTTCTGAAAGTGTGTTTCTCACCGTCCCCCTCCATCCACCCACCTCCCGCACACACCCCTCTGCCAGGGGGCCCCCTGGGACCTGGGCTCCTTTGCCACTGGCGGTATGGCTGACACACTTGCTTCCTGTCCCTCATGGGTCACTGCACTTTGCGGCTGGGTGTCCAATGGCTCAAAGACAAGTTTTCCCATGTAGGTATTTTGTTTGGTTTTTCTGGTTGTTTCTGGATGAGTCCTTGTTACTCCATCTGGGCTGAAAGTAGAAGCCACGACACCTTTAAAAATTTTATTTATCACTTTTTGTTGGGGTGGTGGTGAGGGAAGCAGTATTTAAGTATAATTTTATCTTTAATATGTTTATACAGAATCCAGCTGATTTATTAAACTGCATCTTCTTTTATCTTGTAATTATCACCTATGTGATTGTAATTGTTTACCATACCTTTCTAATTAGGTATGCACCTCATTTTTCCTTTTTATTGCATTTGCATGACCAGGGGGCTTCCACAACAAATGCTAATTTACCAAGGTTAATCATGAGCATCAGAACTTGGTTACTAATTTTATTGAGAACAAGTCCAGCATATCACTACTAATGATCAGGTTTAATGTGGGTTTGAGATGACCATTTTCTATCACATTAAGAGAGAGTGTTTTTGTAATGTGTGATTATTTTTTTAATCAGCATTTTTTATAGAAAGTATTTTGGGATATTTCAACTGATTATTTCAGATTATTACAGCTGATAATATTTTTATTGAACTCCTGTGAACTCTCGCCCTTACTTTCTTGACCAAAATTTTCTAAACTGCAATATTCTATTCCTTTAACCTATTGTTTGACTTTAGTCACTAGTACTTTAAAATAATTGTATTGGTATTTGTGGTTATAAGTATGTCACTGATTCATATTATTTAAAAATTTCGCTTTTAATTTTACTTTCTAATATCTTAAAAATAAGATAGGAAAAACATAAAACACGTGGCCATTCTCTTTGTTTTTGCATGAAATACCTGTACGCTATACCCTTGCTCTGATATATCTCAATCTAAACACGTTTGCTTCCTTTTAGCACGATATAGGGGGAAGTTAAAATTTCTTCATGGTATGTTCATTAGCTTAGGTTTCCTGAGTGAAAAATGACACATTCAAATAGCTTGCTGGCTATTTTAACTTTTCCTGCTCGCCAAGGGGAGCACGGGGGGACGGTCTCTCTGTGCTCGCCCGGAGGCCACTGCATCTGTCTGGGCCATGAGCTATCACTTCTGGGAGGTTTTTTAAAAAAGTGTATTTGCTCCCGCCAGTTCTCTGTGGACGTAAGATGTGTTTGAAAACGTCAGGTTGGATTTACTTTCATCATCAGCTATTTTGGAAGCATGTGGGTAATCGCTGCTTACTAGCCATTCTGAGGGACTCAGCTAGTTGTTTCCATATTGGTTGTGCGACCTGATGGCGATGCCATGAGGGGTGTGTGACAGAAATGCCTGCAGTTACGGGGGAACCGAGCCCTGGAGCCCAGCCGCGGTTCTACTCCCTCTCCTGTTCTCGGTCATGAAACATGGGACACCATGAAGATCACCCAGGGAGAGCGATGGGCCCTGGTTCAGCTCAGTGAAGTCTGCAGGTTCTTCTTTGGTTGTCATTATTTACACACTAGAGGCCCAGCGTGCGAAACCGCGCAGGACCCCAGACCCACCGTGCTGTGAGACCCGTCAATGCACCTCCTGGTGACCGGCTGTTGGTTGTCGTGGCGTTATGGCATTATGCTCACTGGCTTGTTATAATATAGATAACACCAAGAAGTATTTTCCATATTCTTGCTTTACAGCTGATAATATTCTTATTGGGGAGTTGTTATAAAACATTACTATGGATTAAAAATATAAATCACTTTTATTCGCTATATATATTTTTTTGAAATTTGGAGCAGTTGTGGGTTTTGTAGATTATCACTGTACTAAATTGTACGTTGAATTTCCATAACCTTAAAAAGGAAGTGTTCGGAGAAAGACTAGAAGGACTTTTGCACTATTTCTCTGCATTTAGACCCCAGAAACCTCTTTTCTGTGCTAAGTCACTAAGTGAAGGCCAGCCAATGTGAGTGAAGGTCACACAGTTTGACCTTCTCCCCAAAGCTGAGGTGGACGGGGAGGAGTGAACAGCTGAGGCTCTGGTGACCTCCCTCCTCTGGTCGAGAAGGGGGGCCTTTCTCTGAGGGGGATCTGAGCAGCACTTCTCCATGCCCGCCACAAGGACGGACAGTGTGGCCAGTTACAACTCTAAAATGAGAAGCAGTGTCCAGCTGGCATGGCTCAGGGGTTGAGCATCGACCTGTGAACCAGAAAGTCGTGGGCCCATTCCCAGTCAGGGCACATGCCCCAGTTGTGAGCTCGATTCCCAGTGTGGTGCGTGCAAGAGGCAGCGAATCCGTGATTCTCTCTCATCAGTGATATTTCCATCTCTCTCTCCCTCTCCCTTCCTCTCTGACATCAATAAAAATGTAATTTAAAAAATAAATGAAGTGAAGCAGCAGGGAGGCTGCTGGCTGGCTTGCCTGCTGCTTCCGTTACTTTGGGGATGGAAGACGCTGCCTTTCCCTGGGGGGAGCTTTGCTCTTCGTGTGGCAAGCCTGTTGTGGGCCAGGGGCGGTGCCAGGCGCCCAAACCCAGGGCACAGTGGCCTCATACTGGCATCTCTGCATGACAGGAGGGGCTGGTGGATGGCGGGCCCCTGAGAGCTGTTTCTTCTTCTCCAACTGCTAACCAGTGCAGACGGTTAAGGCTATGGCTCGCACCCTCTAACTTCCCTTCTGCCGGGCCTCCTGGCTGGGGCTGGGGAAGGACGGGCGGGGCCAGGAGGGCAGGGCTCACAGGCAGGTCTCCGGGAATGCTGGGCCTGTGCGGCCTGGGCTGGCACGAGGACTGCTGTTTCCCCGGGGGAAGCGCAGAGTCCGTTATCTCAGGAGCCTTCTGAGACCTGGCCAGGCCACCTCCCCTTTGGCTTCCACTTTGCTCCGGATCTTTCTGGACCCCACAGTCTACACTTTGGGGAATTTCTTTCTCCTTCGATGCTCCCATTCCCCATCGCTGCTTCGCGCTGCTTTGATCCCCACACGTGTGTGTGGACACCTGTGTGAGCGTGCACAGCGGGGCACTCTGTGTTGTGAGCTGTATGTGTGTTTATCACCATCGTCTGCTTGGGCGGTTCTAAGGGAATGCATTTGCTCTGGGAATGTGCCTGGATGGGGTTCTGAGGACAGGCGCACAGGGAGGTGAGGAGGCGCTGGTTTTCCTTCCTCCCAACGCCGAGGGTCAGAGGCCGGAGTGCGTTCCCTAAACTCCTGCGGAGGGCGGAGGTGGGAGGTACAGACGTCAGCATGCGGACAGCTTCTCCAACCGGCATCGCCTGGTCCCCCAGTTCGTGATCACCCTGGCACTGGGGTTCACTCACCCGGCTGTTCCCCTGCCCCCTCCTGGCCACAGGGGGCCCAGCACAGTCCAGGCCTCGGGGCCTGTGATGCGTACATCACTTCCCATTGTTATGTCGCCTGCGACACAGTGAGCTCTCGGAGCAGCAGGCGGGCGGGCCCAGTGGGCGGTTGGGTCTGGTGGAGGAGCAGCTCCCTGGTGCTCTGCCAGCTGAGTGGAGCGATGCCCATGCTCTCCGCGTGGGGGGGAAGGGAGGTTCCCAGAGCAGCCATGTCCAAGGTGGAGCCTGGCAGGTAAGAAGGTGCTTGCCTGAGAGGCAGCGCACGCCTGGGGAATTGAATGTGAGGAGGTGAAGCCAGGAAGGAAGGTCCAGAGCGGCCGTGGGGCCGGGCGGGGTGGCCTGGACTTGGAAAACATGGCGAGGCCTGGTCGTCATCAGGATCGTGGGCGACACTCCTCGGGGAAGCGACAGGTCGGATCCGGGCTCCGCCGCGAGGGAGGGTCAGTCTATAGGGGCAGAAAGAGCGGGCCTGGAGGGAGGCCAGAGGGGAGGCTGATGGCTTGGGGGAGAGGTGCTGGGATCAAACCGGGGTGGGCAGCGGGAATGGAGGGAGCGAGGGACCGCAGCGACTCCATGGCTACCTGCAGCGAGGGCGGTGGGGTCAGAACCGACGCCCAGCTCTTGGTCAGTGACGTGTCCTTGCCCAGGGAGGAGAGGACGGAAATGGAGCAGGTGCCCGGCAGGGAGGCTGAGGTCAGTTCTGTGTCAGGGGCTCTGAGACACCCAGCCTATCTGTCAGGATGGAGGTATTTCCCCTGCTAATGGCATATTCAAATCCACCCCCCTCGCCCTCCAGGCTGTGCATGAGACCTTATTTGGACAAAGGGTCTTTGAGACGAGTGTGTGCTGGGTTGGGTGGTCCTACTTCAATGGCTGGCATCTTTATATGAGAAGAGAGGGAGCTCAGGGCACAGACCCGGGGTCACAGGAGAGTCCCATGTGGTCATAGGGGCCCAGGGTGCTGTGACATCAAGCGTTGCTGGCAGCAGCCAGGATCTGGGAGAGAAGGAATCCACCTCCCAGCATCTTGATTCCTGACTCCCTGCCTCCAGATGGAAAGGAATTCCTATTGTTCAGCATCCCCCTCCCCCCGCCCCCCCATTTGTGGTCCTTCTTATGGCACCAGGACTCTCATCAGGTGGATATGGGAGTTTTGGAGAGAAATCGGGGCTGTAGGTCCAGGCCTGGGAACCATCAGCCGAGAGGCAGCCAAGGTCTCAGGAGATGGGGAGCAGGCTCTGCAGAGAGGACAGGGTGAGAGGCCCACTGACCCCAGGCAGGGGAATAGCCAGGTCACTCGGGGGAGGGCTGGAGACACTGCCCAGGTCAGCCCTCCACAGAATCCCATGTGCGTCCAGGTCCCCGGGGCCTCCTGCAGTGCACACTCAGATGCGGTGTGTCCAGGGTGGCTGAGATCCTGCATTTCTCACGCTCGTGAACAAGCTTGGCCAGGAATGGAAGAGGGAGGTGGGGTGCAGCCCAGGGCGCAGCTGCAGTGTCTGAGTGACAGGGGACCTGCCCCTGGGATGTCTGGGACAGGTTAGAGAGAGGAGCTGGGGCTGCACGGAGGCACCTGTGAACCTCAGGGTGAGCAAGAGGGAGGACGGAGGCAGGGAGATTGGCTTCCCAGGGCCCCTGCCAGAGGAAGTCCACAGACGGGAGCCCCCTCTGGGCGTGGTGGGAGCGAGGGTCCCAGATGCTGTGGGGAAGGTGGGGCCACTGAGAAGGTGAGCGATTGGGAGGAGGAGTTGGGGAACAGGGGAGCTCTCTGATCCCAGAGAAGCAGGCAGAGCTCGGCAAAAGATTCCGCAGGAAAGGCTCCCAGGTGAGCACTGGGTGGAGGGGCTCGCTGAGTCCCCCTCTCTCTTTGTCGCATTTTCACTTCCTTTGTGTCTAAAGTAGCAGATGGCTTGGCCTTGGGCCAGACCTCCTCTGTCCCAGCTCACCTGTCCCTCGCCTTCACCCTCACCTGTTCCTCGCCTTCACCCTCACCTGTTCCTTACCTTCACCCTCACCTGTCCCTCGCCTTCACCCTCACCTGTCCCTCACCTTCACCCTCACCTGTCCCTCACCTTCAGCCTCACCTGTCTCTCCCCTTCACCCTCACCTGTCCCTCGCCTTCATCCTCACCTGTCCCGCGCCTTCAGCCTCTCCATCTCCCTCGCCCTCCTACCTGACACCTCCAACAATGAACCTACTGAGCTGAGAGTTTAGACATCTCAGGGGGGCGGGGGCTGTGCAGAAAACCACCTGCCTCCTGAGGGCTGGGCCCCTGGCTGGGCTTGGACCAGGTGCTCAGTGACCGCTGGGCTGAAGGCTGTGAACACAGCTGAGTGGTGGGAGTGAAGCCGGAAATGGTGAACGCACCGCCTGTTCAGACTAAGCTGGGCCCCACCTCGCCTACACCAAGGAGTGCCAGGGTGTGTTTCCAGCTCCGATGGCTGGAGCAGCCCTAAGGATGTGGGGACCTCGGGAGACATGGGTGCAGATGGGGTTTTGTTCGAACCACAGCTGTTCAAGCGGAACACACCTCCCAGGGGCTCGCTGGCTTCCCCGCCCGGACGCCCAGACACCCAGATGAGACTGCGCCCGGTGATGGAAGAGAGGGATCTGACTGCCTGTGACACTCAGCCTTCCAGGGACTGGGCTGGGATGCGCGTGGGGCCCTGGCGGAGGCCCCAGCCACACGGCTCGGGGACAGCGTGCTCCAGCTGGACCTGCCGAGCAGTCACTCCCTCCGGGCGGGGCGGCCCGGCCCCCACACACATGGTTTATGGCCGAGCGCCGTCAACAACACTCCGTCCTTATAAAGACGTGTGGGTTCTTTTCCAGAAGGAAATAAGGCTGCTGCCATGGCCGCCCCTCCAGCCATAAATGATTCAAATGCCAGCTTCACCTGGGGCTCGCGCGATGAGGGCGTATTAACTTATCCAGGAGGCGGGTGTGTGATGGGCGGCTTGTCTGCTACCTGGCTCCATATTTATGCCTGGAACCTGGGGATGTGTTACCTGCGCTCGCCACCTCCCTCCTCCGCGGGAGATTTATGGCTGCCAGCCGGCAGGAGAGGGACAAAGGAGTAAATACAGCGGGTGACAGATTTATTCGGATGTGTTTTATGTTCTTGTGATCTCGCGTGCTTTATGGGGGTCTCCGTGGCGGAGGCCTGTCCTTCTTTCCCCACTTTTCTCCCCTTTCTAATAGCAGGTCCAGTAAATTACGGGGTGGGTCTGGGGGAGGGGAAAGAAATCAGGCCATTTCCACACTGTTTGGTTCTCTGTGTCACTTAAACACACACACAACCAAACCTGCTACCTGGTCATTTGTTTTGCTGTTAACGTCTGGCTCCCGCATTTCTATAGGAAAGAACAGGCATTTTTTTTTTTTTTAAATTTTTCTGTTTGAATTGTGGTCTTTTGGATGGCAGGGCAATTACCAGGGTCCTAATGGCTCTCACTACTGAGTCTCAATCTCCTTCCTCTTTCTAACTCCCTGCAGAAGATATCCGGGGGCCCTCAGGGTGTGTGTCCCCAGAACAAGGCCCCGATGGGAGCCTGTCGATGGTCACGTGGACAGCCAGGCCTGGGAAAGGGCGGTGGGGCTGCGGGAGGCCGGGGGCCTGGATGGGGAAGATTGCTCTGTGCATCCGCAGGCCACTCAGCCCGCCGACATTCCTTGTCAGAACGGGAATCAGAGGTCACACTCTCCAAGGGCCAGGCGGAGGGTGGCTTTGCTGACACGGAGGCTGCCTGCCTGTGACCTGAACAGCAGCCCTGAACCCAGCACATCACAGAGCGGGAGACAAGTGGGTGCTGGTTCCTCTGAGCGGCATCATTGGCGACTCATGTTAAGCGCCCCAGACAGACTGGCTCGCTAGACGCTCGGGGCATGAGTGGCGCTGCTGCAAAACCACTTAGCGTCAGAGTCCCAGGAGAGCCCAGTGTTCTGTTACCTTAAGCAAAATAGGCTTTAAAAAAGCCCCACACAAAACCAGCAAACACATTCTGCAGAGTTCCTGGGGAAAAGACTGAGAAGAGCTGCTAGAAGTCTGGTTTATTTTCCTCCAGGACGAGTGATGTACGGTGTCCCGGGTCAGATGCAAGTCTCCAAAAGACCCCAGACTCTGAAAACGTGGTCCAGGAGTCTGAAGCGTTTGCACCCCATTGCCCACCCCCCGAGGGGCCCAGGCTTGTGTGCTCCTGGAGGACAGGGGTGGCCTGGAGCCTCACACGGGGCCCGGCCCCGTCTCCAGGTCGAGCCCTATCTAGCCGTCGGACCGGCGGGGCCAGATGGGGGTGACAACCAGGGGCTCTGAGGTCAGCGGTTTGTCACTTCTCCCAGCACCTCGAAGGCTCATTTCAAACTCCACGAAATTGCAGAAGATGCTGGCGAGGCGGAAACATACCCGACGGACAGGTTGCTCCTGAGGGTGTCGTTACCCGGCTGTGACGGGAAACGATACCAAATATTAAGGGGACTTTTATGTTGTAACAAATGAGGAGCCGCGCGCTGGCCGGCGGGAGGGCGGCTGGAGAGGCTGCGGGGACGGGGTGAGTCGGCGACAGGAGAAAGGATGCGAGCGCGGCCATTTGCCGCCGCTTTAGCGTCGCCATCAATCCTGCGCTTCACGGGGCCGTATTCCCTCGGCTTGAATATTCGACATTTTCAACTCATTAAAGGAAGAGAACTTTTTTTAAAAAATGGATTTGTCTCTGGATTTTCTACGAACAGCCACTCGGATGATGGTAGGAGCCCCGTTCGCCGTCGCTGCCCCGTCCCTTTTCTCAGGATAACGGATGAGCGTTTGGGGTGTCTCATCTGCTCCAACCGTTTCCCATGGATCAGCCGTGACAGGAAACCCCAGGTAAGGGTGACGGAGGAAAATGAAAAGACACAATTTTAAAAAGTGCTGAGTGCCCCTCCCCCCTCCGCTGTGTCTTCTAAAGCTTCCCGTGGCTGAGGGCTTGGCTAGGCCCTCGCCCCCGGCTCCAAGCGGATGATTCGAAAAGGAAAGGAGGGAGCCTGTACAGACCAGAGGGGGCACCTGCTTAAAACCTCCCACGTGGCACCGAGAGAGAAGGCCACTGACTCTGTGGGTTCCCTAAGGCAGCCGATGGCCTGGGTCCTGAGTGCTGGGTCCGTGGCCTCGTCTCTCATAGGTCCACGGAGCCACGTGACACGTTTGGTGGGCACAGCTGGTGGCAATGGGGGGGCGGAAAGAGCTCTCTGGCTCCAGGGTCCTGCAGTAGCTTCAGAAATCCCTGAATCAGCGTCCCTCCCTGCTCTCCATGGCCAGCACCTGCTACTGGGGGTCGTTTGGCAGTGACGATTAGGATTGTTCTGGAAAACAACAACCCAACAGAAAAGTAAAGTACAAAAGTGACCACTGTCATCTTTGTTGGAAGTTTTGCTTTGTTTTGAGAACAGCAGTTTATTCTAGATTCTCACAGACACGTGATGAGGTGTGACCTTGGCCTTCGGTTTCTCTTCACTTAGCAGCTGGTGAGTGCTCCCCGCCTTCCTTCGCGGGCACCGTGCTGAGGCGGACGTCCCTGCGTGGAAGTTTGCACCAGGATAGAACTTCTTGCTCCGAGCCATCTGCTTCTGTTCATGCCCAGGACTCCCTGCTTGTGCTCACATCTCTGTTTCAAAGGGCAGGCTACTTCCCTCTGAAGTGCCACGTAAAATGCAGAATGTCGGCTTACTGGTCAACCCCATGGAAGTGGTTTGTGAACAGACACTCATGGAGAACAGAGGGGCTGTTGGGGTGGCCCACTGCCGGCTGTGCTGTCCCCCCCGGGCTGCGTTCTTGCTCTGGGTCACCCACTCTGTCTCAGGAACCCCTGCTGGGCACAGTCCTTCTTACACAGGGCATTTCATAGAAACAGTTCCAGTGGTTCTAGGAGCCAACAGCTCAGAAGTGCTTGAAAGTAAAACAAATGGAACTTCAAGGGGGAGCCTAGAAAAAAATCTTAAGATAATCAGAGTTTATTTCTAATGTTGAGTTTCGTATATTTTTTTGGGGTATCTTCCAAAATGATTTGATGTGAATTCCTGTCTTCTCTCTTGTGGGGGAGGGGGCTGTGTGCAGGGGTCAGGGGACTGGTGTATATGGAGATGAATTTGATGAGGGAGCTTCATACGTGTGAACATTGAACTCATCCTATTTGCAAATTACTTGGTGGATAGTTTCACTTTTCTTTTTTTAAGTGTTCTCATGTTTTAAGAAAAAAAAGTATCAATTCCCCTGCCTCCCTATTTTGCACCCCCCTTTCCTTGCCTTTTCACTTTATCTTTCAGTTTTTGAATTACAGTTAACATTCAATATTATTTTATACTAGAGGCCCAATGCAGAAATTTGTGCATGGGTGGGGTCTGCCCCCATTGGGGGGGGAGGGCATGTGGGAGGTTGGCAGGCTGGCCCCACCCCTGATTGTGGTGGGAGTGCTGATCAGGGGCCAGGCTGGCTTGGGAGGAGGGGCTTCAGGAGGTGGGGCAGCCACCCTGCCCCCATCGGGTCAGTTGGCTAGCTACAGTGGGCATCATAGTGACTGGTTGTTCTGGTAGTTCCGGTCGTTATGGTCACTTGGCTTTTATATATATAGACTAGTAGCCTGTTGCAGGAAGATTCCTGCAAGAATAGGGCTTCCTGAGCCAGAGCGAAGCAGAGAAGGGAGTGAAGCCTGCCTCGGCTCCCGTCTCTGCTGCCTCAGTTCCCGTCTCTGCCCCCTTGTCTCCCCCCGCCCCCGCTTCTCCCTCCCTCCTTCACCGTCTCTGCTGTCTCAGCTCTGTTCCCTTCTTCACCGCTTGGCTCCCTTCTGCAGCACTTGGCTTCCTTCTACTCTGTCTTTTGTGTTCACTCTCCTGTGTATGCAAATTAACTGCCATCTTCGAGGGTTAATTTGCATACAGCTGCTCTGATTGGCTGATGGGCATGGCTTAGGGGTCTTGGAGTGATGGTTAATTTGCATATTACTCTCTTATTAGATTAGATTAGTCTCAGGTGTACTGCATGGTGGTTAGACATGTATATTTTTTATGAAGTTACCCCCTTCCTATGCTAAGCCTAGCACCCACACTAATGGTTTTCTGTTGTGCAAAGGTTCTCCTCTCTCTCAAGTATGTAAATGCCTTAATCAGAGGCTTAAAGCGAGAATTCCCACCCAGAGGACGGCTGTGATGGAATGGACCAGACACATTCTGAAACCTGTGGGAAGGAACCATCTTGCTGTGAAGGGCTGGGCGAGCTCTCGCCAGCTTTCTGAGGCCATTTGGCTCTTCTGGTGTATGTTTTGATTTTCTTTGTCCTGGTCACCCTCATGAGTTATCATCATCATCATCAGTTTACATTGTGTAGCTGGGTTACAAGATGTCTTACTTCACAGACAAGAATGTTGTCTGAGCAGCAGGCCCACCCTCTGTGCAGGGTTGGCATGGACCCCACAGGGCTCTGAATGGATGTTTGTTGCTTGGTGGTCCTTTTCCCATGGAATTTCTTCTCATCCAGCCTGACCCAGAGAATGGAGCAGGGAGAGTCTGGACACACAGAGAGAAACCAGAGGGACTGGGAGCACCAGGAAACCAGTCCCTTCCCTGACCGCTCAGGCTGGCTGAGGCCAGGCACTGAGGTCAGCCACTCAACTCCCAACTCTGACCTTGAGTCCCAAACCTCAGGGCACCCAGGGCTGCAGAGGCTCATCCTTAGGACTGGAGACCATTACGATGGAGGAGCAACTCTGTGTTCAGCCTTTCACCAATGCCTCACCCGACTCCTAGAGTTTGGGGTGTTTGAAATGAGGATGTGCCTGGGCTCAGTGTCCCATGAAGAGGGCACTTGGACTCTCATTTTTAAGACCAGTTGCCTCCTGGGCTCAGGGTGGGGGATGGAGGTCACAGGAAGAGCTGCAGTGAGCTTTGCTGTGATACAGAACCCAACGTTCCACCGTCCTTTTCACAGGCTAGGAGCCTTCTTCATGCCCCATCCTTCTGAAGTCATTCCAGGGCCATCAGGGGCGGGGCCAGCAGGTGCCCGGTGCACTTGTGTGCCAGTGGCGTGTCAGACGGAGCAGTCCACATCTCAGAGGTTGCCATTTGATGTGTCCTTCCCACAGTGCTTTGCAGCTCACCCCCCTGCCCCGCCACTGTTCCCCTGAGGAGGTGAAGTTGGGGAGGTCCCCTCTGCCTGCGTGCAGGGAGGAGGACCAGGGCCACTGTCAGGAAAGCGGTATCTCCCACTACTGCGTGCTTTTGTGTTTCTGAGCATCACTATTCCTGATATGAGGCTTGAAAGTCTCTCTGCTGCTAGTGATTTATTCATAGACGCGCCCACAGTCCTAACCTCGGAGGAGGTTTTTATCTGCCAGTTGTAAATATAAGGCATGCAAGCACAGAGAGCCTTTTAGGCCGCAACCGCCATCCAATTGAAGTGGCCACATAGTAAATTAAGCACACTTCTGTGCTAGCAAGCGTCAGCCTTCACAGCGGCCTGAGCAGCCACTGCAGGGCCTTGCACTGTGCCCTCACAGGTGTCAGGACAGAAGGGGTGCTCAGCAGCCAATCGGCAGAGAGCAGGACTTGCTGCCCTCTCCCCAAACTCCCCAGGCAAGGGACTCACCCTGCAGGTGATGGGCTCGGGCAGAAGCAGCAGGCTGTAGGTGTGACTTGTGGAAATAAACCAGTGGGCTCATTTGCTGCCCTTTTCCCCCCTGTGGTGTTGGCGCCAAGAAGGCAGAGAATCTTAATAGAGAGCAATGACTTTTTTCCGTGTTACTAAACAGATTGGACCTGGCCTGGACATCTCTTTGAAATTGGTCCATGGAGCAGCAGGCACATTGAAAAGCGCATACTTTGGGGAGCCGACCGACAAGCTGGAAGCAGTGAAAGGGCAACTTCCTGAAATAGATGATGCTGGGTGTCCAGCTTCATGGCTGGACTGTGATGCAGGCACCTGCGTCAATTACAGAACCGTAGGCTGCCTGTAGGTGGATGTGCTGCCAGTAGGATCTGCGGGGGGCTGAGAAATTTGCCCTTTGGACTCTACCTCCTCTGTTCTCAGGGGAACAGAGCAGATATTGAGCCAGGTCAAGCACTGCTTCCACTCTGGCATAATTATGTGTACGTTTTGGATGATGGGGCGCTGAGACGGCCTGCCCACTTCTGATGAAGGCCTGCACCCCCGAAGACAAGCCCAGACTTGGAGGGAGGTCTAAAATGGTCCCCAGATCACACACATTTCATCTCAGAATGTTTGCCAGTCCTCTGGGACTTAATACCAATCCCTGAGGTGGCGTTGGTACTAGTAGTCCCATTGGTGGAGGCAACACCCGCTTAACTGCAGGTAACAGTCAAGGGTGTGAGGGTCCCGGGGAGACTCTTGCTGGCATCTGTTCACCTAAGTGAGGGGACTGAGAGGAATGAGCAAAACCCACAGTCAGAATGAGCCAGGTGCTTTGCTTGCTTTGCAAATGTTTCTCAAATGAAGTCACTTGGTCAGGCGGGACACAGTAGGGTATTTAGGTTTGCATTTATCAGGCAGGATAAAGTATCTGCGGCCTAGGAGGAAGGTGAGTTTGGCAATGAGGGTGTGCATTAACTCCAAGACAGTAAAATACTTGCAAGGCAGTTATGCAGGAAGCTTTACGTAAAAAATATCTGTCTGAAATAGTCACACGATTAAAAAAAGCTTAGAAAATTCAAAGCTAGAGGAGGGAAAATATAATAAAGATCAGGACAGGTATAAATGAAATAAGAAATAGAAAGACAATAGAAAAAAATTAATGAAACAAATGTTGATTCTTAATAAAGATCAACAAAATTGACAGACTTTTAGTTAGAAGGACTAAGAAAGAGAAGACTCAAATTACTAAGATCATAAATGGGGTATTACTATAGTTTCTACAACAATAGGAAAGATTATCAGAGAGTACTATGAAAAATTGTATACCCGAAACTGGATAGCCTAGATGAAATGGACAAATTCCTAAAAACACAAAATGTACCAAGACCAAATTACAAAGAAATGAAAAATCTGAATAGACCTAAAACTTTAAAGGAGATTTAATCAGTAACCAAAAATCTCCTAAAAAAGAAAAGTCTTTGACTCAATAGCTTCACTGGTTAATTCTACCAAATATTTACAGAAGAGCTACCCCAATCCTTTTCAAACTTTCTCCCAAAAAATAGAAGATGAAGGAACACTTGTTAACTCATTCTATGAGGCCAGCATTGCTCTGATACCAAAACCAGGAAAAGACACCACAAGGAAATGACAGACCAATATTTCCTATAAACATTGATGAAAAAATTTTCAACAAAATACTAGCAAGCCAAATCCAGCAGCATATAAAAAGGATCCTACACCATGACCATGTGTGAATTACTCCTGGAATACAAGGATGGCTCAATATCTGAAAAATCAATGTAATATATTGCATTAATAGGAAGAAGGAAAAAAAAGACCACCTTATCTTGAGGATCGGGCCTAAATCAACAGTCAGACATCCCCCGATGGGTCCTGGATTAGAGAGGGTGCAGGCTGAGCTGGGGGGAGGTAGGCTAGGGAGCTAGTGTATCACAGCTGGAGTTCCAGGTCTGCACGAATTTCATGCACCAGGTCTCCAGTATTACATATAAAGCTCATGGATGTGTTTGTGCATATATACACATTTTTCTGCACACAGGCATACATGGGCTTGTGTTGGTATATATTTGTGTCATGCATGAGCATGCTAGCAAGGCTCAGCTCTGGGTTGAGGGGTGTCTTAGGGTCTGTCTCATCATATCATGCAACAGCGCCTGGCGTACAGAGTACAGTGTCTGGTTCGCCATCCCCTCAATGCTCCTTTGCTCCCTACGTCAGACCCTGTCCTTGTTCTGAGTAGATCCTGTGAGACTTTCCCATGCCCCTCAGAATAAAAGGTGGCCCCTTGATGTGGCCTGCAAGGCAGCTTTCAACCCAAATGCGAGGAATGCAGGAAGGTCAGGCAAGTGCGGGGAATATCAGGGGAGTGGTATCAACCTGTCTGCATGGCGGGACTTGTGGCTAGGCCTCGAGGAAAAGAATCAAGTCCAAGGAAATTGTGGAGAAGCCCTTTGGCGTTGACGTGGCTGCCGACACACAGAGCAGCCCTGAGTGAGCCTGGACTCCATCCTCCGGGAGATTGTCTGCACTGTTTTTGACTCTCCCTCCACCTCCTGGTTCATTGGTTCTCCTTAATAACTGTGTTTGGTCCTTCCTGGTTTCCTGGCGCAATGTCTGTCAGGGGGCAGCATCTCATTAATGTGCCCTGCTCTTGGTTCATATTTAGTAAATGTGCTCCCTGCATTCAGCTCCAGATTGAACTGCTGAGGTCGCAGGCTCAGCTGGGCTGAGAGCAGGCCTCCAGCATCCACAGGCTCGCGATGCTAATTAGCAAGGAAGACCCTCTGCAGGTCCGCATGGAGGTGGGGGTCGGGAGGGGGGGCATCAACATCTCGGGGCTTCCTCCAGAGGACAGGGACTCCAGGCCTCTCCCCTCTCCTTCTCCTGTGTATCTTCTCTCCTGACTCCCTAACCCACTCACATCTAGCCAAGGCTACTGTCTGTCACCATGCCATCCCCTCACTCTACAGGCATCGGGGCACCCGTAGAAAACACCGGCTCCACTGTCTGGCGAAACACGCGTAGTGAGAGGGGTGGTGGCTATGAGGTGCTGCGTAAGGTGTGTTATCAATAGGCTCACGTAACTCACCTGTAGGACATTAGGAATATGCAACTCTCCTCCTTTTGGGATCCTTACAAAGAAGTTGGGCCAACAATCAGGTACCACCTCACACCCATTAGGGTGGCGACGATAAAAAAAGTGACAGGTGTCTGTGGGAAGGTGGGGCAATGGAAAGCTTAGTGGATGCCTGTTGGGCACATACATGGCGCAGTTGCTGTGGAAAACAGTATGGCGGCTTCTCAGGAATTAAGAGTAGAGCTGCCATGTTGACACAGCCATTCCACTCCTGGGGATGTGCCCGAAAGAACCAGAAGCAGGGACTTGATGGGCATTTGCAGCAGCCTGGCTCACAGCAGTGCACAGGTGGAAGCAGCCCACGTGTCCACCGGGGATGAGTGGGTATCAGCACGGGCTCCATGCGCAGGATGGAATCCTGCTCAGCCTTTCAAAGGAAGAACACTCTGCAGAGGCTACAAAGTGGAGGGGTGCCGAGGACACTGCGCTAAGGGAAACGAGCCGGTCACAAAAGGACAAATACCACACAACTCCACTCATGTGAGGTCTGCAGAGCAGGCAGATGTACAGAGATGGTGTTTCCGGGCGGGGAGGTAGGCTGGGTAGTTTCAGTTCTGCAAAATGAAAGGTGGGTGGTGGTGATGGTTGCACAACAATGTGTCTAGTGCCGCTGAACTGAATAGTTAAAAGTGGTCGAGACGATAAATTCTATGTTATGGTGCTTTACCACAACTGAAAAGTGAAACTCGAGTGGCTGGAAGGAATCCTTATAAGGAATGTTTTTTAGATAAATACAAGTTAGGATGAATTCAGTGATTGAGTCTTGACCTATGAACCAGAAGTTCATGGTTCGATTCCCAGTCAGGGGACATGCCTGGGTTGCAGGCTCAATCCCCAGGGTGGGGCGTGCAGGAGGCAGTTGATCAATGATTCTCGTCGTTGATGTTTCTACCTCTCTCTTCCTCTCCCTTCCTCTCTGAAATCAATAAAAATATATGTAAAAATATATAAATTAGAATGAATTGTACAAGGACAATCAGTGGCTGTGTCCTGGTGGCAATCTGCCTTTGACATCAGGCTTCTCCGTTATTAATAAAATCCCCTGACCCTCCCTTCATGACTGAGAGGGAACCAGGGCGATCTTAGAGGGAGGACAACGTGTCCCTGGGCGCCGCCCAGGAAGGTGCTCGTCGCTGGCTGGTGGCCCTGCTCGGGCACGCACACGGCAGAGCCTGGCAGCCGGGCCTCTGCCGCGCCAGGCGTCCAGGCGGCCGTGGAGATCCATCTTCATTCTGGCAACCGCTGTGACGTGCCCAGCCAGCCCTGCGCTCCATGAGCCCCGGTCGGGAACCCAACCTGGTTCCGTTTTCAATTTTGGAAGTGCTGTTGCGGATTAAAAGCCGGTCAAATGATGGGCAGGAGGCAGAGCGAACAGCTGCTGTGTCCCCGCCGTGCTGCCAAGGCCTAAATGAGCCTTCCCGAGGCTGCGGAGACGTGGGCTCCGCTCCCAGCAGGGAGATGCATAGCCAGGTGCATGCATGCCAGTGGGCAGTGCGGCCTGGGGAGGACCTGGCCACGCGGGGCCCGCTCGCCCCTGTCGCCCGCACAGCACATGGAAACCCGAGTGGTCACCTTTCTGATCAAACTTTAAGGACTGTAACTCCCTGACCGGGACTTGAACCTTGACCTCCTGCTTCATAGGTCTACACGCAATCACTGAGCCATGCCAGCCAGGCACACATTTACCTCTTTTTAAAAAGATACCAAGTGCACAACACGCCAACAATCAACCATTTTCTACTGCGTGAGTTGGCACATTTACCTTCGTCCCATTCTGGGCATCTTTGCCTGTGAAAAGCATCGTCATGTAAACACCTTGACAAGCCACCGACCTCTTTGGGATGCAGGTCCAACACGTACCTGCTCCGTTGTCTTCTCCTGACCCGCTTTGGGGGGCTGTCAGTGACTCATAGCGGAAATCCTCCCTGGTTGGTCATCAAGCAGGGTTGCAGCCTCAGAGCAGAAGCCAGGACAGGCCGCCTCGCCTCTGCCAGGAGGGAATGGTCAGCACCCCACCCCTTGCTGGGCCCCAGGAGTGGTGTGTGCAGCCAGAGCCCCCTTCTCATGCTCCTCAGGGACCGTCTGTCAGACTCTGTCTTCCTGAGGTTGCGCGGGGCCTGGTGGAGTGTCCTTTGCTCAGCAGGTGTGCAGTGGCCCACTCCATCCTGAGGGTCAAGTATCCGAAGCGCCACATCCGTGCTGCCTCCTGCCTTCCCCTAGGCGGGCCTCTGTCTGCAGGGTGCGCATTGGGGGAGGAGGGCAGGGGACCCCGCACAGCGAGGAGCTGGTGGTGTCTACAGCTGCCATCGATTTAAAATACCTTTCCACATGAGACCCAGGCGGAATTTTCACTGTTGTCCAACTTTCCCATGAGCATGACATGCAGGGCTAATGAAAACGATTTTCCTGTCCTGTTACACAAAGGTGCTCATTTTGGGTGTCCCCTTTAGCCTTTGCTTGGTATCTGCAGGGCAGCACGTGTGTGTAGGAGACTATGCTTGGGCCCTCTCCCTTCTGCAAAGTGACTCATTTCCCTAGGGGCCATGTTCATAACCCTGTGCAGTGAAAGGGCTGCCCCTAGAAAGAGCCTGGGCTGGAAAGAAACACGTAGCAGAGGAATTGTACATTGTTAGAATCATCTCAGGGATCATCCCTTATTACCTGCTACCCGCCTAGGCTTCTTCTGTGAAGAAGTCTTAGCCATGAATTATTGCCATTTTGGATGAACAGCTGGATAAATAACCACATTCAGAAGCACACAGACTTTTGAGCTCTACACACATTCCTACTGAATAGCAGGACAGTCCTCACACCTCACTCTGCAGGATCGTTTGCTCTGGAGGTAGAGCACACATCCGACGGAAAGCGCAAGGAGGTCTACCCATCTTCAGGGTGCGGTCTGGTGCGTGTCACCTGCACCTCCCTCCAGATGACGATGCGGGGCGTTCCGCACCAGAGGTCTCCTTCACTCTCATTTCTATTCAGTCCGTTCCTCTGCAAGGCACGTGCTGTTCTGACGTCTCTCTCCATCCCTCAGCCTTTTTTGTCCTTGACATTCACAGAAATAGAATCACACGGTATGTACTTTCCGTGCCTGGCTTCCTTCTCTCAAACTCAGCCTGGAGACTCAGCCTCCTGGCAGCATCGGCCAGTCGCTTGCTCTTTGAGAAGTCCCACCATGCGGTTATTTATAAGCCTGTTGATGGGCACTTGGGCTGCCCCCAGTTTGGGGCTCGTGCTGCTCTGGATATTCTTGTCTGTCCTTTTAGGGATAGACATGCATCTATCTCCCTTGGATACGCCCAGGAGTGGAACTGCCAGGTCACGGGGTGGATGTATTTTGGGGTGAGTGCATCCCATCAAGGCCTTTTCTAAAAGCGGCTGGTCTGCATTTCACTCCCACGAGCAGTGTGTTGATAGGTTCAGTTACTCTGCATCCTTGCCAACACTTGGTTTTGTCTCGCATTTGATTTGAGGCCGGTGTGTTTGTGGTGTGTGTGTGTGTGTGTGTGTGTGTGTGTGTGTGTGGTTTGGGGCAACCAGCAGACATCAGACGCTAAGTGTGGAAATGACACTAGGTGCCTTTATCAGATGACCACCTATATCTAGAAGATATTTGAAGGAAATTTGGCTAAGCTGGGCTTCTCAGTCAGGGTCCTGGTAGGAAATAGGTTGCACCTTCAAACCGAGTAATTAGAGGAGAATTTGATAAAGAGACTAATTGCAGAGACGTGAGGGGATAGGAAACCACGCAGGCTAATGCAGGGCCATTGCTCCGTCTGAAGGCCGGTGGAAGGGAGCAGTGATGTGACTGGAAGAAGATAGATGTGTGGTGAGAACCTCCTCACAGAAAGTGTGGCCATTAGTGGAGACCAGCCTACCCCTGAGACCTGGCTGGGAGGGGAACAGGTCCTCACCTCACTCTCTTGGCCCTGCTCCCTCTGATCACCTTCCCAAGACCCCACGGATGAGCCCAACCAGGAGCCAGTGGTAGACCCCATTATGGAGACCCACCTAAGCCCATCTCCTTGGGCCGATGGATGGAGAAGGGAGGAGCATGGTGGCAAAAGGAAGCTTCGCAGCACAGATTTGCTTAAAGTCTATTGTCTGCCTTAGAGCTGTAGTAACACCTGGTGACCCACCAGCAGCCTGAACCCGATACCTGCAGAGTGAGTCTGAGTCATGGGGCATTTATTGTGCTGTCTGTGCATTTGCTGCACTAAAAGCATTAGCTGTTTCACCCACTCATCAGAGGTCATTAGGACTGCAAGGGGCAAACGGACGTCCCTCTTGTCTCAAATCACAGAGCAGCTGGCAGTGCAGCCTTCACTGTGGCGTGACTCCCCTGAAGGTCAGCATGAGTTCTTGCCCATCCAGGATCCCCGGTGCTCAGCACAGTGCCCCCCATACCGCGGATACGAGGGGACCCCTGCTACATGGAGACAGAGGAAGGGGGGGTGGCAAATGGGCCTTGAATGACAAATGCGTCTTCAGGAAATACATGCAGGACTAACTTGTTTTTGGAGATGACAAATGGAAAACAAAAATGTCAAGAGAGTTCACGTACTGTTTCCAGAAAAGAGGGCCTATGAGGAGTGGCCTGGAAGCCATGCCTTTGTGGAGCAGAGAGACAGCCATCTCGGCTCTGACTCAGGCAGCGGTTTATCTATCCTGTGACGGCTCTTCAAAGCCCACAGCCCTTTGGGCCTGATTGCTGACAGTGCCTCCTCCTGTGGCCGTGGGAGCCACACACAAGGTCTGGGGGTTCCGATTTGTGCAGCACACACGTGCTCACCAACCACCGTCACTGTGAGTGAAGGTGAAGGCACCGCCATGACTTGCCATGACTGGAACTCGCTTTGGTTTGACTTCCTGCTCTAGTTCCAGCTCCGTGTGACTTGCAAGCACAAACACCTTTCTTGCATGCTTTGCTTTTGCTTCTCAGCCCCCCTTTAGCCTCTCTCTGGTCACCACACCTCACACCCTCCTCTGAGTGAACACACCCCCCCCCCCGCCCCGCGCCCCAAATGCTCAGTCAATGCATGTGGGTGAAACTTCTGCCTCGGGCTAAGCCAGACAGCACTCTGACCTCCCTGGATGCAGGACTTAGTTTAAGGATAAGGTCAGGACACAACCAGATCAATGAGGGCCAGCCAGGCTCTGTCAGGGGACCCTGGGGAGGTGTGAGCAGAGGTCAAGGTGCTCTGTGTTCTGAGGATGCAGCCCCGAGCTGACTGGGGTCCTGTGGAGAGCTGGGGATCAAGCCGACGCAGAGAGAAGGCCCGAGAGAGGTGTCCTAGGGGCCTTGGCCAAGCCCTGGACCAACCAGATGCGCCTTGGCCGCAGGAGGCAGTCATTCTTGGATTTGAGCTTAAGCCAGTTTTCATTGTGCGTCTGCTGTGTGTGTTCACAAGCCTTGTACCCAATGCGCGTGTGTTAGAAGGTGGGCGGACGGTCATCGGTCACTGCGATCTCTCCCATTAATCATGTTTGATGACCGTAGTCAAACATTGGATGCAGAAAGTACGCCCCTCACCTCGGGCCGGTGGGCTGGGGTTGTCCTGGTGATGGAGGGTTGCACTCTGGGTTCACACCCACTCTTCCCGTGCCGTGGATCAGTGGCAGCATGCGTGTGGAAGGCTTGGCTGTGGCCACAGAGGAGAGCACCGATGGCTTCAGTCCTGTGACCTCACAGTCACTCAGCAGGACCAACCTCTCTCATCGGAAGTTGGCTTTAAGGAGCAGGTCTACACTAGCACGAGGACAGATGGAGCCATGCCTGGTCCAGCGGAACAAGCCTTCATTAGAACCAGGGAGCGCAAGGCTCGGGTTCTTCCCAGCGCCCGGAGCGCCCTGGACCTCGTGCATCTCTTTCGCCAGAAAGTGAACAATGATGACCTTATCTTTTTTTTAAAGTATACTTTTATTGATTTCAGAAAGGAAAGGAGAGGGAGAGAGAGAGAAACATGAGTGATGACAGAGAATTATTGATCAGCTGCCCCACCCTGGGGATGGAGCCCACAACCTGGGCAGGTGCCCTGACCAGGAATCAAACTGTGACCTCCTGGTTCATAGGTCAACGTTCAACTCCTGAGCCACACTGGCCGGGTGTGATGCCCTTTTGAATCTTGAACATTTTGCTGCACGTGGACTATGTCCCCAAGTAGAGGAATTTGTCCAACAGGACAGCTGGCGAGGGTGCTCTCATCATACCTCCTCTCTGTCCGGTGTGCATGTTATTTTGTTTGTATTTTCCGATATTGGTTGGAATTTCTTTTTCTTACAGTTGACTTTCCTGGAGGCACGCGTACAGTTTCGGTTCCCCACCCCCCTTGTCTCCTGAAAAGCTCGCTGTGGGTAGAAAGATCTGGTTGGGGAGGCATGAGCCACCGGGCGAGAGGAAAGTCCTAGCAGTGTGAGTGAGCAGGGGCTGCTGGGGACTTCGTGCTGACACACTTCGCTGCTCTTCCGTGGCTGCTGTGGTGTAGACGGCCTGGCGTCCTCCCCAGAACAGCCCAACCGTCTTCGGACCTCAGCGTGGACTGTTCCTTTCCCTTTCAACTCGGTTGGGCTGTTGATGATGCCCCTCCTCGCGGAGGCGACAGGCAAGCGAAGTCGTCTTTGATGTGCTGGAGGCCTACGAGCGATTTCCTTTCCCGGAGCCACTGTCTCCCCAAACCTCAACGTGGAGGAGACGATCAGCGTGGTGGGATCACGCGGGGGTCCAGCTGCCGGGTGGGGGCCTTTTCGAGGAGGGGCCCTTCCTGATCCAATTAGACTGTCAGCCAGTCTCCTTGAAACGCCAGGAGAGGAGACGAGGCTTGTGTGGAAAGCAGAGAGGAAGTCGGGAAGTAATTAGCGTGCCCTAATTAAGAATAAGAGTAATACGCCTTTGAATCGATGCCTAGAACGAGGGTGGATTCGGGCCCCTCGCCAACCTCGCTCTCCGTCTCCGCTGCCTTTCAAATTCCCCTGCCTGTGTTCTGAGCTAGGACAGCGATGGTCTGTTTTGAAACACTTAGTAGCTGGCATTGCTTACGGAGAGCATTTCCGTGGCCTCACCTAGGCAGCTCCTTTCACACAGCATCTGTTCTGGGTGTCACCCAGGTGAGTGGTTAGACGAGAGGGAGAGAAGGACGTGGGGAGGGTAGAGAGAGACCTGATGCCTTGCGAGGCAGGGGACAAAGAGTTGTGTTTGGACATCCGACATCGCGGCACTGGCGTGCCGGGAAGCAGTGTGCGCCGGCCTCTGCCAAGTATCCCAGGCCGTCACATCTGCCGTCACCACCTGTGATCATTTTCTTCCTCTTTTGCACTAAATAATCAATTACAAGACTCTGGGTTCCCTCCCTGCACTCATTTATTACTGGCTCAGGACCACGCTTCCAGGAGTGAGTGCGCGGCGCGTTCTGCCTCGGAGCCCAGGGCGCACGGTCCCTGCATTGTGATGAGCTGGACTCAGGGTGGACACAGCCGGTGTCAAAGCCTGTGAGTGTCCGCTTGGAAGAGGATCTTAAAAAGGTAAAAAGTTCTGAATGTCTTTGCTTCTGAAGCGCTGGGGCTGAGCCAGGCTCCCTCTGGCTGTTGCTGGGACGTGGTCACCTGCTTTCTGAGAGCTGTTGGGTGGATGCATCTTTTTACTGTTTAACTCAAGGTTTCCTGCCCGAGGAGCCCTCCCAGGAAAAGGGTCGGCCCCCAACGCACCGCGGCAGCTCTGACTCAGCGAACTGAATGGAAATGTGAAGAATGATATGCAAAACAGAGGTTCATTAGTATAATCCCCCACCAAAGGAAGCAACCTAAATGTCTAGTAACAAGGGAATGGTTTCACCCTGGCTGGTTTGGCTCAGTGAGTAGAGCGTTGGCCAAGGACGAGAGGGTCCTTGATTCAATTCTGGTCAAGGGCACGTACCTTGGTTGCAGGCTGGATCCCTGGCCCTGGTTGGGACACATATGAGAGGCAACCCATCGATGTGTCTCTTCACATCAATATTTCTCTCTCTCTCTCCTCTCTCTCTACCTCCCTTCCACTCTTCATAAAAATAAATGGAAAAACATCTTCAGGTGAGGGTTAAAAAAACCACACACAACAACAATAGCAAAAAGCAACCAAAGGAATCACGGCATCATAATGGAGTATTACGCAGCCGTCAAAAATGCGATTTTGAGGAGTACTTGCTATGAAAGGTCCAATCCCAGGCGACTCTGGACTGTATGTCTCCCTTCCCTGCTTTGCTGGAAAAACAGTGCCTGGGACTGTGCACTGGGAAGAACAGAAGCTGAGGTCACTGAGGGTGTGGCCTGGATCAGGTCATCATGGTTCCCCTTGAAACAGGCCACGCTCCTGCTCACGCTGTCCTCTTCCACGGGAAGCATTGTCCCTCCCTAGGAACAGGAACCTCCACTGAGACGTAGAGCCATGTCCGCCATCTGCAATGACCCGTCTCCATGGGAGCAAGTCGGGGGACAGTACCTCATCACTCTGTGGGCACCACTGCCAATTCCAGTGTGCGGGGCTGGGGCAGCGTCTCCGGGATCCACGGGGAGTCTGCGCCACATCGCCCATGATGGCACGGGCAGTCCTGCCCAGGGCCCACGCCAGAGTCCACCTGGCCTCTCCAAGGAGCCACTTGGGCATAAGTCCATCCCATTGGTATAAATCCCTCGGCATCCCGGCGCAGAATTCTCCATCCAGTGATTCCAAAACAGGTGTTTTTCCAGAGAAATAAGAACCCCTATTTGTTGGACCTACTTGGGTTTATTTAAAAATACTTTCTATCTTCAGGGAGATGATAAATAAGACAGCATTACTGAGCTCATGTATGTTCTCACGTGTCTGACAGCTTCAGAATTTCATTGAATATGATCAGCTTACGATAAAACGTGTTTAAACAAAAAACGAGTGTTTATTTTAACAATGTCCTGGATACCACATGCAATTGTTGGACAAGTTCTTTAACATCACCTTTCGTTGGGTCAGTGGAGTTAGGGTGAGTGCACTCGGCTATTAGCGATGAATGGAGCAGGTCTTTCAGAATCGAGAAGAAGTAAGAGAGTTCTCCAATGAAAGGAGGAGGAGGCAGGTGGCTCTGAGCCACACCCAGGGCAAAGTGGTACATGTCCTAGCGAGACAGGTGTTACAATCGTATGCAACATAATCATGTATACATAACTGTGCGTGTCATCATGTGTGTGTGTGTAGTTGTGTGTGCGTGTAATCTCATGCATCCCACCACTTTCCTAGATTCATTTGGTTAGAAGTCACCTGATCCCATATCCGAGGGCATGGCAAGGTGGAGTACAATGCATGAGGGTCTGAATGCCATGGCGGGGGGTCGTGGGCCACCTGGAGTCTGTCCACCACAGATCCCAGGCACACATGTCAGGTGTTGTTGTTAAAATACGTTGCATAGCTAAATACCCAATATTAGCCCTTGTGTGGGTGAGTAAATGCTCCTTTTTGTCCAAAGGAGACAAATAGGATGTCAGTGGCATGAGGGGTCTGTTGACTTGAAGCATGTTATTCCTTTAAGTCGTGGCATCAGAATCCAATTATGTTTCTATAAGGAAAGGAGCTGAGGGAAACTCCCACAAGTGTATTTGAGAAACCCCCGGGGATCCCACAGGCCTGGGGAAGAGACGGTCCGTCAGAAGCTGAAATGATATTCCATAGACAAGGCTTTTGTTGGAAAATCACTGCAATGAAAGAGGTTTTTATATCACACAAATAATTTGTTTAGACTTTCAGCCAAATGACAACAGAGAAAAAATTAAAAATTCTCCCCGGAATATACCTGTGAACCCCTGGCCTTGGACACGATGACAAGAATTATCATTTCAAACCATTAATCTCATGGCCCAGGACTCTACCGTTGTCAGATTGATGGAGATCACAGCATGTGTGTTTTAGGACATGCAGAAAGAACCACGGACCTGTCCACGTCTGGCTCACATACCTTCCAGGCGAACAGTCCATTTGAGCAAATGCTCCAACTGCTCCCCAAGAAGACCCTGGGAGGGAATGTGGGGAGTAACTGGATATCTCGCTGGTTGTTTTGAAACCATTTAAAGCATCCGTCTGCATGCGTTTATGTAACTAGAGACTGGAGTGATTAATGAACCTCCCCGTGTTTTTCAAGTGCATCTCCACTTTTTAATAAAACATCTTCCTATTTCCTCAGCTACAATGATAGTAAATAAAAGGCAGGAGAAGCCGCAGGTCTCCTTCCTCCACAAAAAACTTAATTCTTTTTTTTTTTTAAAAATATATTTTTTTTATTTATTTTAGAGAGGAAAGGAGAGGGAGAGAGAGATGGAAATATCAATGATGAGAGAGAATCATTGATCGGCTGCTTCCTGCACTCCCCACTACTGAGGATTGAGCCTGCAACCCAGGCATGTGTCCCTGACCAGAATCGAACCCGATGCTCTGTCCACTGAGCCAAACCAGCCAGAACCAAAAGCCTTAGGCTTTACATTGTCCCAAGGTCTGGGTTCCCGCTGGGCCAGGCTGTGGGCTCGGCACAGGGGACCCTGATGTGGCATGCACTTTGGAAGTCCTCGCAAGTCCTGCAAGACGTCTGTGACTTGTCCCAGGAAGTTTGGGGTGAAGGGGGTGTCCTTCTAGCCATCCACTCTGACCAGCTGGGAGCTGGCAAATGTCCAGGCAAGTTTGAGTTCTAAGGAAAGAGATCTATCTGCAAAGAGAGTTGGCTGGCCAGGAAGAGAGACGTGGTCCGCTGTCCAGCTCTGGGCAGAGAGTCAGGTGCATGGCCGGGCCCAAGGCACCCCTCTGCCCATCAGGAGCTTGTGGTGGCACCAGTGACCCCGTAAACTACAGAGCATCTGATCCTTTCCTCCCAAGATCTCCTCATGTAACGCGACAGGAACCGTCTCAGCCACGTCGAGGCAGCTGCCTGACCAGAGCTCTCACAGGATTTGCTTGCATTGCAGTCTCTCAGGAGCCCCAACCTGAGGGCCGGCCGGTTAGCGGGAAAGCCTCAGTGTGAGGCCTCAGAGGACCTTGCAGAAGAGCTGAGAAACCCATCTGGGAAGCGCCCGGAGGTGCCCGAGACCCATGGCTCACACGTCTCCGCCGGTGCCATGTGGAACCCAAGAGAGCAAAGCACCGAATTGGCCAGTTCCATGGTCAGGTGTCCCCGTGCCCGGGCTCTGGTTTTGGGCGTGATCTTCACACACAGGACGTGAACCATGCGGTGTGGGCGGTCCCCCTCCCCCGTCCATCTTCGGCTTCGCTTTGGTTGGGACAAGGTGGATCCCTTCTCCTTTGGGTGCCTGATCCTGTCCGTTCCCTCGGGCTGGGCTGGCTCTCACAGAGGCTGATGTTTATCTGTAGAAATTCTGCATTTTGAAAATCCACATTCCTCTTTAAACCCCATGAACTCCGCTTTCCACCTGTCAGTGTGGAAAACTCACTGTGTTCTCGCAGGGAGCGTTCGCTGAGAAGGCTGGAAAACATTTCTCCTGGAGTCTTAGCTGCCGGACCACTCTTTTCTGGAACTTTCCGTCTGGCCCCTCTTGGTTGGCTGCTGGGCGTGTCTTTGTGATGAGGAGGCAGATGGGTGGGTGGCGGTGGATGGTTCCGGGTGGTCTTGATGGTCACATTGTGCTGCTCCGAGGGTCCCTGGCTGCTATGGGGGACCGACGGTGAGTGAATGATCTTCACAGGCACCGGAAGAGGCTGAGCCCCCAGGTCATTGCTTTGCTCCAGCCCCTGGACAGCACCCTCTCCTTGGTGGCTGCTTTCTAGAAGTGCGTGCCCCAGGCTGTGGCTGATGTGCTGATGTGCGCCGGTCCATGAACCCTCCCCTCTGGGCTTTTCTCCCCAGATTGATTCAGACTGAGAGTCAGAAAGTGACTCCAGACCAGGGAGCTCTCCAGATGACCCATCCTCCACATGTGACCTTGAGGGGGCAGCCTCTGCCTCTTTATCCATAAAAATGGGGACAAAGGGACAGTGATTTCTAAAGCCACTGAGCTTCCCTCTCCCTCCATATTTTGGTCCAGAAGGGAGTTGTGTGCAGTGCTAGATGCATATCATTACTTCCTTTTATTTAAAAAAATATTTTTATTGATTTCTGGGGGAAAGGGAGAGAAAGAGAGAGAGAGAGAGAGAGAGAGAAACACCAATGATGAGAGAGAATCATTGATCAGATGCTTCCTGCACACCCCTACTGGGGATCGAGCCCAAAAACCAGGCATGTGCCCTGACCAGGATTGAACCATGACCTCCTGATTCATAGGTTGACAACCACTGAGCCACGCCGGCTAGGCCATATCACTATTCCTTCATGAAAAAGGAGGCGAGGGCACACTGTCGGCACATCTGGGTCTGGGTGAGGCTGGTCGGAGGCGCCAGGCCACGTCCACGTGGGGCCATCACTCACTCTGAGAGGTGCCTCTATTCCACGTCTAATAGCTGCACTAGGAGGACACGGGAGCAGCAGAGAGAGCACAGGAGACGGAAATTTAAAACATGGGAGACAGAGGAGGCTGCTGAGAAAGAAAAATCAAAGTCCTTGTTGTGTCGTCGACGACTTACCTGTCCCTTCCACCAGGCACGTTGTCCATTTTCAGGAAATTTGCATGCAACCCACGCGCATCAAAGCTTTGCAAAGCCATTAATTTTGGCATTGTTTTTCCGTTTCAAAACCAAAGTGAGGATTATAAACAGTTTAAAGAGCTTTAAAGTGCCAGCGCCGTCCATCAGAGGCCCCAGCGGATGCCCAGGAGGATGAGAAAGTGGACGAGTTTCCTTCGCTCCTGGAAGCGCCCTGAACGCTCCAGCTTGGCGCTTTGATGTTGGGAGCCTGGGGGGCTCCCGTCTCCCCCGGGGCTCCGGGCTCCGAGAGCTCGGGCGACGCTGCTCTGGGTGGAAGGCAGGCTGGGTGCAGGAATGACACGTGCTCGCTGTGTCTGTGATGGTCGGAAACGGACTGCTAAGTCCCCTCGCAAACACATAGGAAACATAAAAAGAGGCCAAATTATGCAGAAGTGCATAAATTATGTAGCTGACAGAGAGCCTCTGCGGAGCATGGTATGTGCAGGCGGCAGCGAGTCTCCCCGGGGGCTGGTCGGTCCTGTGGGTCCCTTTTGAAGCGTCTGCATATTCAGAAGAAAGCAAATGTATTGTACTTTGAAAACGACCACAATAAACAAGCTGGAAGAAGAACGGCCATTGTATGGGAAACTGGAAACTCACCATCAGCCATCTCCCCAGTTTGACCAAAGCGTAGCGCTACCCAAGGCATTCCAACCTTAGGAACCATGTCACGGCCTCGTTTCGTATTCCTCGCGAGTTGTAGGAACAACCATTCATTTGTTCAACAAATATGTATTTGTTGCCATGACAGCACCGACCCACTTTGTCACCATCTAACAAATATTTCCCGAAAGCCATCATGTGCCAGGCACGGAGCTGTCCCTGGTGGAGCTCGAGATGTGCCACGGGAGACAGACATCGGAAGTAGACGAAGACCCTCCAAGTGAGGACCGAGACTCTGTGTTCAGAGCTGGTCTAGCGAGGGGCTCAGCACCTTCCCCTGTCTTAGGTAGAGCCTCAAAGGCAGACGGAGGGGTGGGAAAGGTTTGTCCTGGGAAAAGGGGAGGAATCAGTGTGTCCTGATGGAGGCCATCAGCCCGGGGGAGCTGGGCTGCTCACTGTGTGACTCGTCATTGCCAAGGCTGTGGGTCAGAGTTCTGTTTTCATAGATGGGTTGGCTGTTGTCCATTTGTATATTCCATCTCTGAAGACCCATCCCCTAATATAACCGCTCCCATGATGTTCAGGCCTTGAGAGGCGGGAGAAAGACCAGCACACAGACAACAGAGCCAACATGGTTTTCCAAAGGCATAGCAGTGATGGGGACACATGGCTCAAACATCTTGTATGAGTCAGCTCCGCTGCGTAACAAATTCCACAGACGGGGGCTTCCACAACAGGCATGTGTTGCCTCATGGTTCTGGAGGCCAAAGTCCCAGATCACAATGTCAGCAGGGTGTGGGAGAATCTGTGCCAGGCCCTTCTCCTGGTGACCCCAGGTACTCGTTGACGTGTAGATGGCTTTCTTCACACCATCTTCCCTCTGTGTGTGTCTATCTCTGTGTCCCAATGTCCCCTTTTTATAAGGACACCAGTAACATTGCATGAGGGCCCACCCTGATGACCTCATCTTCACCTGGGCCTCTGCAAAGACCCTGTTCCCCAATAAGGTCACATTCACAGGCACTGGAGCTCAGGACCGCAACATATTTGGAGACATAATTCATCTCATCACACACCGGAAGGACTTTGTGTCTAGTTGGAGCCCGGCATTTTTTTTAAGAAGTCCATTCTTTTGCCTAAAATTATAAAATAATCATTGTTGCTACAAAAGATAGTCCGTTCTATACCAGCAGCCTTCATCAGAAGTTAACGCCCGTCCTCGGGATGCTATGCCCTTGGTCGTTGGTTCATGCTGCCTTCCGCTCTGGAGGGGGCTGGTGCGCATGGGGGTGCAGGAGGATTCTCTGCTGCACCCGGGGGTGCGTCGCCCCGACCTGGAGTTATTGATGACACACTTAAGAAAAGAGACTGAAGCCATCCCTCTCCTCCCTCTGAGGAGCTCAGAAGTCCCCACAGTACAGAGCCTGAGGAGCCCTGGCTTCCCAGTTGTGATGGAGAGAAGGATTAGTCCGACGTTAGAGGCGCAGCTCATCGATGCAGTTATGAATGAGTAATTCTAATTTCTCTGCGCGTTGTGAGAAGTCAGTTTGTTTTACATAGAAATGCAATATGCTCTTGATCCCTCCGTCGGCGATTGCCATCGCCCTCCACGCTCGGTCTTTGTTTCATTATGGGATGAAATTCTGAGCTTACATTTTCGGGGTATTTCACCTCATGCATTTCAATGCCAGTGGCCCCCAGCCTCTGCTTCCGGAGAACGCATCCTCTCCATCTTCTGTCCCTATTAGCTTCGGGATGTGGAAAAGGAGGCGGATTTTTCCTTATAGAATCTTTCTTTCAGATTCCGACTCTCATTGGAGTGGACGCCCAACCTCCTCATGAATGCACAGGGAGGAAGGCGCCAATTTCTAAGATGAATGATGATTGTGTGGCGCTGCTCAGGAAAATGGGATTGCTGGGCCGGCCTCAGCATCACCCGCAGATGAAGCCGGTAGAGCGGCGATGCGATGAGGTTGAAAATATTCACTCCGAGGGAGATCAAGGTCACGAGTTCAAAAGAAATGCGGTTGCAGAAGCCAGGAGGACTCTGGCCCATGGGCAGGAATCAGACAGAGGGCTCTGGGACAGGGGACACCAGGCGGAGGGGACGCTGTGACCAGAGGGGCCGGGAGCAGGTGGTCAGTGTGGCAGGAGTGGGGGGTGGTGTGGCATGGCACCCAGGGCAGAGCAGCCCAGGCTCAGGGCATCGGCAGAGCTGGGCACTGCAGCAAACCTGCAGCTCTGAGCAGCTCCGCCCCTTTTCACAGTCAGGATGCCTCGGAGCAGTGTATTAATTTTAGCTGCGCACACTTATTCTTTCTTTCTTTAAAAAATTTTAATATATTTTTATTGATTTCAGAGAGGAAGGGAGAGGGAGACAGAGAGAGAAACATTAATGATGAGAGAGAATCATTGATCCGCTGCCTCTTGCACGCTTCCCGCTGATGATTGAGCCTGCAACCTAAGCACCTGCTCTGACCAGGAATCGAGCCGTGACCTCCTGGTTCATAGGTCAATGCTCAACCATGAGCTACGCCAGCTGGGCTGACTATTACTTTTTTAAATGCATGAGGGTGTTGGGGTTGGTGGGGCGCCATCTTGTTTTCAAGTCCTGGAGCCAGTAAGGATAAGTCTGTGGGTGGCATGTATGAGGGTCTGCAGGGGGTTGAGGACTTGGGGGGCGAGCATGGGGGTGAGGACCTGGGGGACTGAGAAGCCTGGAAATGCTGGTGGGCAGCGGGGGCACCAGAGGGGCCCGTTGCGTGGATGAGTTTTGCATAAAAAGCATCAGGATCGCCATCATCATTGTCCAGAGGTAGATGGGCTAATCTGTGGCTCCCCATACCTGTGGCTCCCCAAAACCTCTGGCTCCCCCACTGCACTCTGGCCATGCCCCCCTCATCAGCACCTCTGCTCCTGGAACAGGGAACCGGGAGAAGGCAGCTGGTTTATATGTCGGCAGCCTCATTGGCTGAGGGGCCAAAAGCTCTGTGCTAATGAAGCAGGGGTCACAGGTCTGAGCCCACATGGGCCGGGAGCTGGGCCGCTGGGACTGGCTCCGACATAGAGCCCCAGCCTGGCCAGCTGGTGGGCGAGTGTGTCTCTACTGGTGGAGAATCATGGGAAGGCGCCAGTGGAAACCGTTGGTGCCACTGGAAAACTACCCAAGGCTGGTAGCCGGTGCTTCCATTGTCGAGGATGACTCGAAGTCTGGGGACAGGAGGTCTTTCCAGAGAGTTCCATGTTTAGTAAGCCATGAGCAGCCAGGATAGCCTGGCTGCTGTTTCTCTCTGCCCTGAACTTATGTCAGGATGACCCTGCCCTGGGCATGGGGAGGGAGGAGGTTTCCTTTGGGGACACAGAGTCCACATTTTTAGATTTGTGCCTCTTTTTATTGAAGGAGAATGAGTTTATTCAGCAGCTACTGTGCAGCAGGCCTTGAGAAATTGGTCAATTCCATGACAGAGCTATAAGAGCAAACTTCCTAGCATTTCATTTATTTTTGATTTTAATATTTTTGATTTGAGAGGAAGAGTGAAAGACATCAATTTACTATTCCACTTATGCATTCATTGGTTGTTTCTTGCAGTGGCCGCCGACCTCTCAGACCTCACATGCCATCGGTGGTCCATGGACCACCGGTTGGCGACCTCTGGTTTCTTGTATGTGCTCTGACCGGGGGTTGAACCCTCAACCTTGGCATATTGGGATGACATTCTAACCACCTGAGCTCCCCAGCCAGGGCCAAGCATGCAGCACTTTAAATGGGTTGGGTCTTATCAGAAAAATATAAAGATTCAGTTGCTCATTGTGGGGCTGGGAGGAACCCACAGAGCCCCCCATTTCTGCGCTGGGCAGAGGAGAAGTGCTTGGCGGGGGAAGGGGGGGAGGGCAGGTTTGCAGCTGCGGTGAGCCCAGTGGCGGCCTCGGAAGGCAGGTGGTGTTTGCACACACGGAGATGCTTGGCAGGAAAGCAGCAGGAGGCAGCCTGTGCCAAGTGCCTGGTGTTTAAAAAATGATCAGTAACTCCTCTGCCTCAACGTACTGTGTGCAGAGACACCTAGAAGGTGAGCTGTTTTGTAAAAATGCCCCCCACCCCGCATTGCTTGATGTGCCAATTATGTCTTGCTTGTTCCAACTGCAAACAAACCAGACGTGCTCCTTAATCCACGGCCACACGTGACGAGTCTAGAGCCTGTGGGAATAATAGGTGTTCACATCCCCGCCGAGGACCGGCGCCCTGGCTCAGGGTCCGCAAAGGTCTAAGGCTCTTAGAGCTCAGAAGAGAGGACGGAAGCCGCTTGCGTTCAGGTGAAGACACAAGCTGGAGCTGGGCTGTGAGATAGGTGACGGTGGTGTCAGGTGAAGGGCGGGCAGTGTGCCGCGTCTTTACCAAGTCATGGCTCATGGCTGGCAGGGCTTGAGCGGGGAGCGGGTGGGAGGCGTGAAACCCAATGTTTGGAGCAGTTGAAGGAGATGAAAGGAAGGCAAGACTGAGGAGGATGAGGATGCTGGACAGCACATTAGGCCAAGAAAAGCTGCGGAGGGTTGGGACCATCGCCACCATTGAAAAGCTGAGGGCAGCCCATTCTAGCACGAGGCCTGTGCCATGCCGAAGGCCATACGTCACGTGGTCCTAGAAGTTCTTCTGTGGGGTCCGCTGGTTGGCAGCTGTCCCCATCCTCCTTCGTGTCTGTGCCAAGGACAGCTTCAGTCTCACTGAATGGCCTCAGATCTTGGACTAGTGGGCTGGTCACCTCAAACGCTGGCCAAGGGGTGGTGCCCAATCGGGTGGCAATTCAGCGAGTGCGCAAGTTCATGTCAGGCCCTACTGCCCACTCGAGGGACAGAAATGGTCCATTTTCCCCCAGAACATCCGGGAGGGGCCTGGAGACCCAGCAGTGAACACACACACACACACACACACACACACACACACACACACACACCAGCTGCACACCTCTCCCTTGGTGAGGCTGGATCACAGACCAAGCCCATGGTGGCCCGCGGGTCGGAGGAGCGCCGGGCCAGGTCTTTCCTCGGGAGCGTCTGCAGCTCGAAGGCTCGCAAAGGAGCCCAGGGCACAGGCCGCGCCGAGAAGGGCAGGTGGACAGGCCTTCTTTCCCTCCTGGAGGGAAGTGCAGAACACCACCGCCCTCCGACAGGCTTTTCATGTTTCTTTCATGGACATTTTGTTGTTTCATTAATGTTTCCTCCAGGGAGGCGGCGAGCGTGGCACGGGGAGCCGGGCAGGGGAAATAGCCCGGCCGAGATTAAACAGGCCTCTGCCGCGTGTGTCCATCTGCCCGCCCATCTGTGGGTAACCTGTAATTATTAATAATATGAGTGATGTCATGAGCATCCTGGCAGGCGGCGGCGCCCAGAGACCACTCGGAGCATCGGCGCAGGACGGGGCGGGCGGCGCGTCTGCAGGCCGCGCAGAAGCTGCGGGCTGGCGCGCTCCCCGGGCAGGAGGACGCGGCATATTGCGTTTTCTCATCAGCTTCCAATGAGATGGGGTTGGCGGCGTCTCGGAGGAACACCTCTTAGACAGAAAAGGCTGAGTGCACGACGCAGCCAAAAATGCCATTAGAAGCGCACATGTTGCAGTGGGCCACCTTAAACTACCGAGACCTGGGTGTTTGCATGAGCACACCCAGTGACAGGGTGGGGGGGTGTTAGGGACATCCTGTTTCCTGTTAAAATGCTCATGAAATCATGGCGGGGGGGCAATGAAAAAAAGAAAAGACGCTCTCGATAAAAGCCACCTCCTAAAGCAGCGAGGGTTCCAGAACATTCCACAAAGGCTTTCTACATGTCACACCAGGGACTGAGCTGAAGAATCGGCACCAGTGTCCACCGATGGTCCAGGCTGGGGCAGGTGTGCCATCACCAGCTGAGTGGCAGCCTCCGGCCAGGGGTAGGGTCCAGGGTTAGGGGCCCCAGCATGGCCTCCATGGGAGACTTTAGTCCTCTCCACGAGCTGTGCGTCCACAGGGGTTTTGCTGGGTGGTTTACCAGTGACGTCCCAGCGCCCAGAGCAGGAGCGCTGTAGCAGGTGCTCAGTGAACGTGTACTGAGCGAGCTTTCCCCGAGGAGCTGCACAGGCCCCTGAGGGGAGAGTGCACCGGCCCGGGGTTCTGCTCGCTCCTGGGACTGCTGGTCAGGGGTCGGTGGTTGGCCGGCTGGGACGAGGGAGAGAAAGGCAGTGCTTCTGGGTGACAGGACATCACACATGCCCTTTCCTCAGGCCCGAGGGCTCCCTGCCACTGTCCCTACGCGTGCTCCCCGTCCCTGCTCCCCGTGCTGTTACCTGGGCAACAGGAGGCTTCCCAGCTGCCTCCCGACAACCTGCTCCTGGAAGCATCGGAAAGGACGGCTGATCCTGCCGCAAAACTTCCCTTGTTTCAAAGAAAAAGAGAAAAAAACAGAAGAAGGACAAAGACTGTGCCCGCCCTGGACGTGTCTCCCCTGGAAACCGCTCTCAGGAGGAACCTGTTTAGGCAGCAGGGGGTCAGGTCGCTCTGGGAACGGGAGAACTCGCACAGCGACAGCCGTGTTCCTGGCGGTGTGCGTGGCCGCAGGGCTCCCAGCTCACCCCTCGGAAGGGTCGGGCCCACGGCGGTTCACACTGACGCCTCAGGAGGAGGCGTTGGTCCTTGGACATCCGTCTACACAGGAAGAGGGGATCGGACATAGAGGAGAGAGGCAGATAAAACAGGCTTCCTTCGAGAAAACTAGATGAACAGTCCGTTTACTTGGGAAAAACCATTAACATGATGAATGCATGGCAGTCATCAAACTTGGTGGGGAGGGTCAGATAAGATAGCAGCAAGGTGTTTTCAGTAAGTCCATTAAAAGTAGCAGTCGGGCCCTGGCCAGTGTGGCTCAGTTGGTTGGAGCGCCGTCCTGTTCACCAAAAGGTGGCCGGGTTCGATTCCCGGTGGGGGAGCTTGCGGGAGGCAACCCATCGATGTCTCTCTCTCTCTCTCTCTCTCTCTCTCTCTCTCTCTCTCTCTCTCTCTCTCATCAACGTAAAAGTGCCAGTGGAGATGACTAAGAACAGGGCTCAGCGACAAGGAGGGATGCGGGTTCACTTGGAAGGAAACAAGCACGGTGAGGGCAGAGCATCACCAAGCAGCAGCGACAGGCTCCCATGCCAACGCGGACATCCCTCATCTTTAGGAAAAACCAGGGAGGAGATAAGTAAAAATGGTAAAGGCTTCCAACTAGAAGGTTACCCCTAGATCCAGTACAAAACCAGTGGCACTGAACACAGCCCCCGGGAAAGGCTAAATGGACTTCAGAGAGGAGCTTCCCGAGGCTTCATCCTTTCGTCGGTAGAGAAAGAACAAGAACCTAGAAATGACGGAAATGAGCGCTGCATCCAAGAGGAAGCTCTGAGAACGAGCGCCCGGACAGTAATATTTACACGTGGCCCGAGACTGACTCCGCACCAGGGGAAGCAAACTCCCGCCAAATGAGGGACAGAAGGGGCGAGAGGCGTGTAGGACCATTTTGGGGGCTTTGCTGCTGGTTGTCTCTTCTCAGATTTGCATTGGGGGTCCTGGGTGTGGGGGCCTCGCCCGGGCGGGGATGGTGGTTGGGAGCCGAGCTCTAGCTTTTGCTGGGCTCAGTTAGGCGGGTTTCCCCAGTTGGATGTTGGCACCCTCCGTGGTTCCAGAATGAAAGGGAGTCATGTGTCTGGACAAGTCTTGTTCTACTCTATGTGGGGTGTGTCCCTATTGATGAGCTCAGAAGGGGTATGTACCCCTTGTGTCTCTTACCATCCCCCCATGAGGAAGCTAGCCCTCCAGGTGCCAGCCTGGAACCTTGGCTTATGTTTCATACAAATACTGGGTTCCATCCTTAGTATGGTCTTAGCTTGGCAGCCATAACAAAACCTCACAGTGTGGGTTGCAACAACAGGAGTTACTGATTTCGGAGAGGAAAGGAGAGGGGGAGAGATATAGAAACATCCATGATGAGAGAGAATCGTGGATCGGCTGCCTCCTGCACGCCCTACACTGGGGATCGAGCGCGCAAACCGGGCCTGTGCTCTGACCAGGAATTGAATCGTGACCTCCTGGTTCATAGGTCGAAGCTCAACCACTGAGCCACACCGGCCAGGCTCCCTACTCACACCGTGAACATTGTTCTTTAATATGGTGTTCTTTAACCGTCTATAGTGCACGGATAGAAGAACTAGACGCTGAGTGGAAACGAAAGATAATTTGTGGAAGGCAGGAGACTCTGAGGCCAGTGGTCCCGACCCCCGCAGCCGCTCCGAGCCGCCTTTACCTGCAGAGGGAGGCTTGTTGCCTGGCTTTCCCATCCCTGCTGCCCCCCTTCTGAACCCCACCTTCTGTCCTGTTACAGCTAGCAGGTCAGGAAGCCTGGGCTGGGGCTGGTGGGGGGCTTGGGGCGTTCAGGGGCCCATGCTGACTGCTCATGAAGGAGCCTTCCCGAGGCTGCCTGGCTGTCCCTCCCCTGCCTTCTCCTCGGCTCCAATCCCGGCTGCACTCACCTCGGGCCCATCGCCGCTGTCAGGGCTCCTGGTCCCTGGGTCCCGGTCCCTTCAGGCTGATGCATGACTCTGAACTCCCACCCCGGGGCCCTGTTACCCGCTGACAGCTCACTCGACTGACCTTCTTTTAAGTCTCTCGCATTGATCAGAGCTCCCCGCACAGCCGGTCATCTCGCTCCTGCCTCCCTGCCTGCCTGCCGTCGCTTCCAGGGCATTTACAGCTGCACACAGGACAGGGCCTGTGCGGGAAGGCAGCGAGGCCGGGCACGGAAGCTCCTTGGCTGACAAGCATCCCCAAAAGCCAGGCTTGAGCGCGAACACGCACCCATCCGGGCTCCGCTGGCAACCCTGCCCCTCCCCGGGGCCTCCGTGTGGGCCGGGACCGGCGCGCAGCCCCTCCGCTGGTGGAGGTGTGCGTGCCCCGGGCCATGGACGCAAGGCAGCTCCTCATGCATCACAATTACAGGAACACCTGCGCTGAAGACCTGCGTGGGGCGGGCTGGCGGCTTCCCGGGGTGTCCAACCGCCTCCGAAAGCCTCGTTTCCACGCTGTCAACAGCCCGCAGGTGCGCGCGGCGGGGCCGTGGGCCGGGAAGCTGCGCGCGGGAGGTCTGGGCTGACAGGTCTGAGTCCAGGACGCATCCATCCTCCCAGCGCCGCGCCCGCGCACATCCCGGTGCTTACCGAGGGCTCAGAGCAGATTTGTCACGTCAGACCTGCCTCGTGGCTCTTGGCGTCCGGGGAAGGGAGCTGAACAGGAGGAAGGGCCTTGAATGATGAGCTTATCAGACACTCAGGTCACCAGTGGAAAAGGGGTCCCCAGCCGACTCTGAAAAGGTGGCCGAGGGGAGCCCACCGGACTCCAACTGGGGGCTGTGGCCCCCTCTGGCCCCTGCGTGATTTGTGCTGCTAGAGAGTGTTGCGCTCGTGGTGCTTACATACTGGTCGGGACTCTCTGCCGGTTTCACCTGGATTTCTGGCTTCTATTGAACAGTCCACAGTCTGCCCAGGAGGCCAGTTTCCTATTTGGAGCATGAACGCTGGGGCCCTTGGGGAGGATGACACCCTGTTTAAAACATGTTTTTACTGATTTTAGAGAAGAAAGGAGAGGAAGAGAGAAACATCATTGAGCCGCTGCCTCCTGCACGCCCTACTAGGGATTGAGCCTGCAACCCAGGCATATGCCCTGACCGGGAATCGAACCAGTCACCTCTCAGTTCAATGGTCAGTGCTCAACCACTGAGCCGTATCGTGCTTGCATCCCTCACGGGGGACCGAGTTGGTGGCAGGAATCTAAGAAGGCTGGTCTTTCCTTCGCCCTGGGCAGCCTGGCTTGACGCTCACACAGACCGCCGCCTGCATGCCAGCCACGGACTCTGGGCAACATTGTTCGTGGGAATGTCCTGAGTCAGAAACACGATAAGGGCAGACCTGATGTTGGCATTCTGGGTTGAGACCTGTTGCTTGGGTGGGAGGGCCCGTGTTCCTTGTGGGAAGGAGCTGAACCAACATCCTGGGATCCAGGCCTGTCTGTGGTGACCTGACTACTCTGTCCACATGTGGCCCCATCAGTAGAGGGAGGGGCATGGTGTTGGGGAGGGGGGAGGACAGCAGTTTGTACCTACAGCTGCCGGATAAAACATGGGGTACCTCATTTACACTTCAGATACACGACGAGTCAGTTTTGTATTCCTATGTCCAAACATTGCCTGGCGAATACTTCTACAAAAATGACTCACTACTTAGCCACAGGTTCATGTGGAACTGTGTGTCCTATATCTGCGTTGTGTTTGGTGTGCAGCCTGGCAGCCCCATTTGTATTTCTAAAGATCACGTCCAAGTTCGCCAGGCTTCTCAGCATGCCCTAATTTCTCGGGCTGCTGTCCAAGTCGGCACACCTGTTCCAGGCAGCAGGCACGCAGGAGGGGCTGCGCTGGGGCCGGGGTGGCGTCCTCCTCCGACTGCTGTCGGCATCTCCGCTGGATGCCCGTGAGCTCGCCACAGCTGCTCTGCCGGGGCCCGGCTTTCTGAGCGGATGGGCACCGGCCCCAACGCGCCTAGACGTGGCCACTTCGGAAAAAGAGGAGGGTGCGTGGGCCTATGGATGGGGTGGGGCCATCAGAGCATTGTTAGGCCACCTTGACTCTCGAACCTTTTACCACATTCATGTGCACTTCCTCCCAGGTGTCTTTGAGTGCCAATGCGTGTCAAGAACCTTGCTAGACCTGGAAGCCCAGCTGCGCACGGATTCTTTCCTGGGTGCTTCAAGCTCACAGGGGACATGGGGACACCCAAGGCTACAGAAGGGGGGTGTCGACAGGAGGACCACGTGGCTGAGGCTGGCAGGGAGTGCTTCCTGGGGTGGTTGGCCTTGGAAGCCTTCCAGGATGGCGGGTGGGCCACTTCAGGCAGAGGGTACAATGGCGGCGTGGATGC